>ONZA01003869.1:3858-23309 GCA_900322205.1 Kewa caespitosa
GTGGTAACTGGTATCAGTACCCCATTATTGGACATATCACTAACCTTCTTCTTCCTTCCCTCGCTCTCACCTAACTAATCAAATATAATGCATCCATTGCTTGTGTAGTAAGCATTCAAGTACCTCGATGTAGGCCATGTCATGTAGCTGGAAGACACAATATACAATGATCGCCGACATCAAAGGCCAATTTCTCAGAAGACTGAGCCAGGAAGTTGAAGCTCCAGCTCCAGTTTTTTGCAGTTTCTCTTCATCATATTCTTCCCCCACATCACAAGGTTGACCCTGGATCTTTCCAGCAGCAGGATGTGAATGCAGCGTTTCCTAGAGCGATTGTTTAACCAAGTCAGAAAAAAATGTAAATGCTGGAAAACAGTGGCAGACCAACAGGGAGAGAGCAGAAAAAAATACATCACACGATTGACAAAGAGAGAGCGAGATGGAGCTTATACCGGGAGCCAAAAGGAGAGAAAGAAGACACCCAACGTAAATACTGATATCACCAAGGAAACTAGGAAGTATGGAAACCTACAGATACAAATCATCATTAAAGACCAGGAAGGAAAAAAACAAAGAAAAGAATGATAAAAACAACGACGTGGAATAGAGAAGCCCGAGTTTACCTTCCAAAGATTGATTCTTGAGGAAATAACTTCGGAAACTTTTCTGCAGGCTGCGAGAAGATTCACTGAGAAGCGAAAAAACAAAATAGAAAAGAAAAGATTTCATCCTAGCAGAAGAGGAAGGCACCTGTGCAAAATAACCACCTATTGCTGGGCCAATGACCAAGCCTATGCCCCAAGATGAACTTATCTGCATCAGTGATTGTAGTTAAATATTGCTCCGCTACTATGGAGAATTGCAGTGATTAAGAGTAATAAGGTCACTCGTACCACTGCCATTCCTAATGCTTGATGTTCCCTACGGCTAACTTCAGTAGCATATGCCTGGCCAATATGGAGTTCAAAAAGGTGAAGATAATTTACATTAGGATTTATCCTCGTACAAAGTTACTCTTTCTCTAAAACTAACAAGACAAACAGTACAGTTGCATGAATAATATAGTGGAACTTTTCCCCCCACATGTAATACCATCCGTGGGTTTCATAGGAATGTCCGTGGAAGCATTACCCTGATCGGCCCAAGTATGCCACACAGAGCTCCAAGAAGAAACCTTGTAGTAAGTGCCATCCAGTAACTTGTACTCAAGCCAAATAGTGTGTTGAATATAACTCTGAATATACATACATTTAAAAGACAAAACAGGATTTAGTAAGGAGTCCCAACTAAGACCCTTAGTTAATCAAGTAGACCGAAGAAAACACGTAGATACTGACACGGCCATCAAGCTAAAGGCCATGACGGGTCTCCTGCCATAACGATCAGCAATCACGCCCCATAGAACGGCCGTCAAGGTTCTTCCAACCATGAATGCAGATCCTTTAAACATACAGAAAGATGTCATGGATGTATTCATGTATTGTAAGTTCACTTCCGATCCAAAATGTCAATGTCTGAAAAACATGCTTACCCTCAAAACCGGCATAGAAACTAACATCTTCTTCCCTTTTTGCAATGTGGAAGTCCCTAATCTACAAAAAGACATACTAGTTATAAAATTTCGGGTAAGAGCGCGATACATTGATGAATCATTAACTCAGCAGAGAATATGTGTACCATGTAATACAGGAAGGGGAAGATGGATGATATTGGCAAAGCTGCAACAATATCAAACAAGGAAGATACTTTAGAAATACAATGCAAAACTTGGACAAAACAATTAGAACTGGAAGCCTAGATACAAGGCCTGAAAGAGGCATATGACAACCAATATTTTGAGTTCTTGGTATTAGCAATTAACTAAATTAAGTAACCAAGAGGATCTATTAACCCTGAAAACATTCCCTCAAGTGTTTTAACTAGCCAGTATATAATATTAACTAGCTCATAGCCTCATAATCATATACTAATCTCCATATATTCCTTCCGAGATAACCACAGACCTCAAAACTGAAAACGCACCACAAGAGTTGCACAAGAAAGATGAAAATGGGAAACCACCCTTCTACCCCTTAAAGGCTAACATGGCACTAAAGAAAAGGACCCTGAACTGACAATTGAAGGGAAAGAACAAGAGTGAGAAACACACACACAAAAATAATGCAGCATAAATTAGGTCATCATAACTCATAAAGTATGCATCTCCATTATCCCATTCACAAAATAGAATTGATCACCCCAAACATCTTACATCCCATGCCTTAAAGAAAAAGAAAAAAAAGAAGGAAAAAGTCACATAAAAGGATAGATGTTAACATAATATGGTAGCTCAATGGCAATATCAGAAATTTGACGAAACCAACTAAAACCACAAACTCCCAACATATTGGCATCCATTATCGAGTAAGGAAACTCCGGTAAAATTAGGAGTTTAAGGTACGAGTGACACCGGTTAGAATGTACCATATAACTCCATTACAGTACAGTTTAAAGCTTAACAATGGTCCATCAATACTGGGAAAGTTAACTTTTTTGGTACAACACATAGTAGTAAGAGTACCAAAAGTTCATTCAAGTATACTACCTAGCATCCATAACCAATGTAACTTTGTGAGGAGTTCCTGTGGCCCGCATAAAATAATTGCTCAACACTTCAAAAAGTTCTCTCTTTCCCCCTCATGCTAATGAAACAAAGCTAAAAGTTCACAACTTTACATCACTAACTTTTCCAAATCAAGTTAAAACAAATCACAACCCTATCCTAGGTCCTAAAAGCAGTCACTTGTCCTCATCAAAAAGCTTATTCCACTACATATGATCAGCAATTACAGAACCCAGTAACAAAAAGCAATATAATTATGAAACCAATCAAATTCTTGTCCTCGTGTACACGGCCTACTAGTGTATCGCATACCCCAACTTTAAATTAAGCGTTACAACTTTTATCCTTTAAACTCCCTTCCTAAAAATCACACCTTTAAGGTATAAAAGTCACACTTGATTCTGTCGCATACGATACACCTAGTGTACAAAATTAACCCATAATTCAAAACATAGAAACTGAGATGAGAAAGGGTTATGCAAGTAAACATACCAGCACATAGAGTGATAACCCAAATGAAGAAGAAATGAACCCAAGGAGGATTTGGGTTCTCTTCCTTTCTCCTTTCAACTTTACATCCTGGACAATTCTCATAATAACTGTATGAACTCTCTTCCTTTATCAACAATGGTTCCCTCACGTTTGCCATCACTTCAAGGAATCAAAATTTTCCTGAATTCTTAGTTTGAGGAAATGAACTTATCTTTGGTGATTGAAGAGAAGTGAATGGAATGGCCAAATAGGTTCATTGAATGATTGTAGTTATTGTATTATATGTTGGGTTGAGATATGTTTCCTTAACAAGATTGTTGGGATGCAAATTTGCTACACATAAAACGTGACGTATTTGGATTTGTGGATTGCCCATGTCTCGTGAGTTCTGTCCCTGTCATGTCAGAAGTTTCTGCTCGTTTTCCTGACCTGTAATATACTGGTCTGTCTTTTTGTCTGTGACTTTGGATTTTGCTTGTACTGCTTGTGACTTGTTAAAATTGTCTTCATGGCATTTGTGGTGAGTCACATTTTTTGTTTAATGTATAGACTTTAGAGTATAAAGGATGGCAATCTTAATAAAATAGATTGAAGTTGTGTCTTAAATTTGAACGTTACGTTGGTTCATATCTTAAGAGTTTCGCATTCCTTCTTAAGGGTTGTCAACGACCATAATTATATATGACGATCGTCAAATTCTTTTGATTTAGATGTTTCAATAGTTTAATTCTAATTTATGTTTCGATGATGTTCATCTCGTAGTGTATGCAAGTTATTTGTCCCAATAATTCGATATAGATGCTAGTCTTCGGTAGTTGGGTTGTTTGGTGGGTTCTAAATTTACCTTGACAAGTATGTCGATTATTCAAATACTTTATATCAAAACTCTATTCAAACTCGATATACAATGTAACATTGCGCATGAAATACACTTACTTCCTATTCGTAGATATATTTACATTAATAAATTTGTCATTCTGATTCTGATAAGTATAATGTCACACATAATTGCACAAATTTGTACCGACCTTAAATAAATTGTTTTGTTAATTGTCCAATTATACATGAGCAAGACACTTTTTTGGGTAAATTAAGACTTTAATAACAATGATAAGACGGAACTCAAAGCTTTGCATGACGATTGCTTTACAGCACAGGCATATCCATAACATAACTACTCCATTGACTGACTGCTCTACTCTTTATCTTTCCAACCGTTCTTTATGCATATT
This sequence comes from Kewa caespitosa, assembly GCA_900322205.1. Taxonomy (NCBI): domain Eukaryota; kingdom Viridiplantae; phylum Streptophyta; class Magnoliopsida; order Caryophyllales; family Kewaceae; genus Kewa; species Kewa caespitosa. The sequence goes on from ONZA01003869.1 coordinate 8,185, forward strand.
TTTATCATGCACTTCTTGACGTGAGAAAGTTACTTGTACTTTTGTTTCTTTCCATTACGGATGGAACAGCCTCATGGTTGACTATTAAATGGTCGATAGACTGTAACCAATGAGTACCACTCATGTGAGTAATATTGATGTATAAGAGAGATTAATAGGAAGAAACTGTATGTTTGATCACTTAAGTTGGTTACATGAAAGGGTTAACCACGGTCGGCTACCAACCGTTCCCCAATGGAATATAAGAAGCTAGTATGATAAAAGAGTTGTTGATGAGCTAATTTAAAAACACGTCTCCTTCAACTTTTGATCTCGTTTCAACTTCTGAGAAGACACGAGCTGGGATTGGGGAATGTTAAGGGGAGAAGGAAAGAGGTCCGAGTTTCCAATCTTCAAGTACAAGCATACCAAACCCAGGTCCAAGCTACACCATTTTTCTTCCTAAACTTGAGAAGCTATCAAGCAGATTGAATATTACGATTACTTTCTTTAACAGAATAAGCTCCAAACTACATAGTCCTCCATTCGAGTTACATTACCACAGACAGGTTTGCGCTGGTATATCCAGTTATCAACACCTTACATTACATACTACAAGCACATCATTGACCGTATACTATAACAAAGTAAAACATGAACAGAGGGCAAATCTGGTTTTTCGGCTATTTAAGTAGAGCAGTCTTCAGTTGCAATTGTTATCATAACTTGCTAGCCCAAGCAACTCTGGACCTTCAAGCCGAGGGTTGTTCTCGAAGCTGCAGATCATAAGACAAAAACAGATGAATTATGCAACAAATAGATGTTATCAACAAATGAACTGTATGCCAGGACATGATCAAGCCATCTTGAAAATAAGACTCAAAACTTTTGCAGAATGCGGTCTCTTTGCTCTCTCCAGTGGGAAGATAACTACCTTGTACTGCTTCAAGACGGTATTTCACAATTTTTCTCTATGATTGGACAATAATATTGAGCACATATAAAAGCCACACCAGCAGTTCGTAACAAAAATGCTAAACTCCAAATGTTTGTTCATAGACATGATCTTTCCCATCCATCCATCACAAGAATAAATAACGTCTGCTTTGCCGAGAAAAGTAAAAGTGATTATAAGGAAACTGAATCATTTTCTATCAGCCTCTAGAAGTACTTTTATGTTGTATTACCCAGCATTCAGATCTCAGCGTTTCTCAGTTAATTGATGCCACATAACTCTGAAAAGTAATCAAGTCCAAGGACATGATGGGTCCTCCACTCCACGTAGCCACATCGGCAAATAACTCCCCAAATATTGCACCAATACCAATTATAGGACCAACATATAAAAGCCCAGTGGCATATGAAATAAGTTTCAATTGAAGTTAGTTGGGAATCTCCTAATTCATAGGTTTGTTTAAAAGGACATTTCCTGGATTGATAAACAGATCAGCAAAGTGTTGAGGGTCTTGGTTGGCAGGGCTAGTTACTAGCTACTACCTTCATCCGTACTTGGCAGCCACATAGTGATAAACCCTCAAATTAAGGAGTCAATGCATTATGACCGATACATCCTTGATAATAATCCACACTCTCTCATTACAAGTATGGGTATACTTAACATACATCCTTAATTTATATCCATCCTAAGGAAGCAATTACTTTTCCCAGACATCCTTGAAATTTGAGGAGTTACGGTTATTTCCACAAGGAACTGAGGAAGTTGGGACCAGAACAGCACAAGATGGCAAGATGCTACTAGGACATTTTAAGAACAAGATCTCCAGAAAATGAGTTTGCTTTGATGCAGTAGTGACAGATAAGATAAGGCAGAAAGCCAAAACAGTGCACTAGTATTCAAAAGACGTCAGGAACGTGTGGGAGAAAGCTGATGGAAACAAACAAATGAAGCATAAAATCAAGCGCTTACTTCTCCAGAGGGATGTGCTCAAAAGGTCCTGCTGTGGGAATTGTTCCGCATAAATTGTTGTGAGAGACATCCCTGCAAGGGAACAACAGGTTATCATCAAGTGATCAATATACAGAGCAAACGAAGGCAAAGAAAGCCTTGGACAAGTACAACTTACACAACTTTCAAGCACGAGATCTTAGTTAGCTCCCTTGGTATGCTACCAGTAAATTTGTTGTCATTGAGTCGCCTACAAAATAAGAAATGTTACTATGTTGGTATTCCACTAGATTGGCTTTAATGAAAGATCGTGCAGATCGGTTTACCTACAGAACTAAACATATAGGAAACATGTCAGACTTACAAGAAGACAAGTGACTTCAGCTTTCCCAACTCTGCAGGAATAGTCCCTGACATGTTGTTGTTGTATAAATCCAAGCTAATGAGGCTTTTCAGATTTCCAAACTCAGGTGGAATGGTGCCTTGAATGTTGTTCTTGTACAGCTCCCTGAATCAACAAAATGGATACACTTAATAATCTGGACTTTTTGTGTTCTAAATCTCCTAGGTAGGGCTGGGCAGTGGACTGAGACCCACGGGACCACTTTTCTTCCCCAGTTTAGCTAACCGGAGAGGACACTTACAGATATTGGAGGTGTTCAAGCTTTCCAAGATCAGGAACTAGGTGACCAGACAGATTGGAATTGCCAAGATCTCTGCACAATCAAATGACAAACGAGTTGCTTAATTATTGGTGATAATGATGGCGTTTTGAGCAACTACTTTAAAGCACCAAGTGTCAATTACACAACATTACTAAAGATACAAAAGATGACTAAATTTTCATCCTCAACCTAAACACATATGCTCCTCCATCAGGAAACATGAACAAATAGAACACACAATCACATAAGCATGCACAAGTAAATATAAGTAAAAACATAGGTTAATCACTGGGGAAGCAAATATAAACACCTGCCAAAAAGAACGGTCCATTCATGTAGTAGTTTTTTAAATAAGTTAGCACTTAGACGAAAATCTTTAAAGATCTCTACTTTGAAGATTACTCTTCTGCTAAGCTAACAGTCACAATTCACCTTAAGGCCGATGAGTTGATCTTTGAACATTAGAATTAACCCATCAGGAAACCATTCCTGGCCATCCGATTGCTTCTTGTGAGTGAGAGTCTATCGGTGGTCACCCCAAAAGCCTAGATATCGAGCTCAATGAGAAATAGAGTGAAAAACAGTGTTGAGAGAGATGAAGCCTTCCTCATCACTCGGCCAAAATCAGACTCCCCTCTTCCATGGATGCAGCAAAAGTGCACTTTGACAGCAAGCATCTCATATTCCTCCAACTTCTCACGATTCCTTCTGTACAACTCACAAGTGGCAGTGACAATACAGCTGATGGGTCTTTGGTTCTATCTAATGAGTGAACACTCCCAGATCACACGGCACAAAGGAGCCAATAATATTAGTGTACAAGGGCTCATTTGGCACTATTTGTTGGGAACTCCAGCTCCAAACTCCTCTTTTCCCTCACATGGGCCCCATCTTCCTCCACATCCTCCGATTTTCAGCTTTAATCTCCCAATTCCCAAAGAGTCAAGAGACATTAGATCCAATATTCACTTAAACAGGTGCATTTTTGAACATATTTGCCTATGCCCCCGTCCTGCACTCCTGCTGCCCTATTCTCCAAATATTCTTACGGTAAGTTGATCAGCAACCAACCCCAAAGCTCAAATATGGAACTCTGACTGAGTCAGTAGGATGAAGGTTGCCTAATCTGAATAGACTTGTCAGACTACTTTTCCATCAATACATCAAAGTCATTTCTGACTAGTAAGATGTGCACCGACTGTGACACCAACACCTCACTCTCCTCACCATTCTCTCTTTACAAGAGCAGTAAGAGATATAATTGTTGGGTCATATGGCTTTTAAAATGAGAGCGCTAATATATGATCATGCCATATAGTTCAGAATTTTCAACAATGCCCCAAATTCCATACACAAACACTTCAGCAGGAAACCAAATAGGAAAAAAACCAAACTATCATCCACAAAACATCATGCAACATAACAATCCACCAAGAAGGAAAAACGCCACATACTTTAAGCTGATCTACTAAGCACAATTCAACCCAACAGCCTAAACCATTCCTCAAGTGGAAACCATTCCTACACCCCAAAGTCCTCAAAAAGGACTTCATGTATCTCCTATAATAATCATCCAATATTAAGCAAAGTAGCAAACCATTAACATGGATAAGCATGCAAACACAAACCAAAACTCAGTTCAACACCAAATTTTCTCAAATCTTCATTAAGCTACAAAATCCCACAAATCAACTACTGATTCAGACACAATACTCAGAAAGACAAAAACTTTCACCTAACTATAATCACAAACAAGTTAAACAACTCATAATTCACGCAAATCCCCTACTAATTCAGGCACAATACTCAAAAAGACAAAAACTTTCACCCAAAAATGACAATCACACAGCACAACCACACTCAAATTAAGCAAATACCCAACTCATACAAAAATCAAACTAATAAAGAGATAGGGATCATACACTCTAGTGACATGATTATCAGAGTTACAAGTGATGTGAAACCAAGTACAAGGGCTAACAAGATTGGGATCCCAGCTCTCAAGAACATGATCTGGATCAGATAAGCTTCTCCTTAGAGCATACAGTGCATCTCCTTCAGAATTACCAGATACCCATCTCACTAAAACGATTAACAAACAAACCCATTTCATCAAAAACCAATTTGAAGATGAAAGTGACAATCCCATCATCTTCAAACCCCAATTTTTCCCTACTTTTTTTAGGGTTTGTGGGATGAGAGAAAAGAGGGGTAATTAGAATTTGGGTAGCTTTAAAAATTGAATCTTTTTTGTGGGTTTTGGGAATTGAGGTGGAAAAGGTGGAATCTTTTGGTTTTTTTGGAGGAAAATAGTAATAAAAATCAAGTCTTTTTTATTGTGTGTGTGAACAAAATGTGGGGTTTGATAATGATGATGATTGTGAATTTGTGATGGTGGGGTGTGAGGAAGGAGCACTTGTTTGACTTGGGGAATTGAAAATGTGTATAATTAAGTGAATTGATTGAGTTAACGTAAATGAAGGTTTGGAATTATTGAATTGAAGTGGAAAGGTTGGAACTTTGAATTTGACAAATTGGAAGAATGTGAAGACTAATTGGAGGTGGTTTGACTGAGTCCACAGAAATTTGTCAGTTCATTGAACTGCTACTGTTACAGTTTTCTACTCCACAATCTGGTAATCATCATCACTTTGGGTTGGGCCTAAGCCATGTCTATACCCATTTTGAGCACGGACCGACTCACCCATTCTTATCCGCTCCCATCGAGTGACTTCGTGGACGGTGGACCTACTGAATGGATCCCTCGTACAGAACTACATTAGGGCTTTAATCAGTGAGTGGATACAAGTCCCATGATAAGCGGTACGTAGCGCAGTACTACTGTATTCAAACCCGCCATACATCAAAAGACTTTTACGAAGTGGAATAAATTAAGTTTATTTTTTTGAGTCTTGTATAGACTTGGTATACAGTGGACCACTCTCAATCTTTGTAAATGTGACCACCTAATGAAAAAGTCATTTTTTAAAATTCGGTAGTCACGTTTACAAAGCATGAGTGTCACATTGGTCCACCGTATACCAAGTCTACATAAGACTTGCCAGTTTATTTTTCGGAGTTGAAGAAGTCATTCACTATAAAAGAGTTATTTTAAGGAGTTGTATCGATATAAAACGTAATTAAATTTAATATCTCATATATTGATCAGATTAAATTTCATGCAGTATCTACTGAATTAACTAATTTAAGATGAGCTCGATTAGATAGAGTTGGATCGAATTGTGGGATTTGACAACACCTTAAAGCAACACATGATTCGTTTAACATTAGTGAATCGTGGTCACTATTTGAATCTTAAATACGACACATTATTATAGTAGGAAGTGTCTAATACTTAACACCTCAATCTCATTCATAAAGAAGACATTCTTAGCTTCTTAATGAAGAGAACACAAGTCTAGTAGATGTAATTTTATAAGTTGGGGTAATCTAACATTTATTGAAGGCACAATCTGGACATAACAATAAAGATTAGTTCTGCAATACTCTTTTTGACATTCGATTTACTAATGAAGTCATGATTGAGGAATGAGATCAAATAGTCACTTGTTTCTTCCTTTCTGTTTTCAGTTAATTGAAGCATCCTTCTGAACAATAGAGAAAGAGCTTAATGACTATGATATGATATCATTATTATGGGTCCAAAATTTGCAGATAAGTAAGTGCAATGGTGTTCATTCGGGTCATCGGGTCGGTTTCGGTTCAGGTTTTCCGGATCGGGTCAAAGTCGGGTTTTGTATTTTTTAACGTTGTTACAGTACCACAAATTCAAATTTGAAGTCGGGCCAAAATCGGGTCGGTTTTATAAAGTCGAGTAAATGTCGGGTCGGGCTTGTTTTGAACAGTTCTGAGTCAAACCTATCAAGTTCAGCACCAAAGAGTGTCAATCTCAATTGTGATTCCTGCCATGCAGCAAAGTGGAAGTTTGGATAGCATTCTAGTTTATTACTCTCCAAAGTCCCTCAAGGTTCCATCTCTTTCCCTTGACTCTCTTTGTTCCTACCAGTAGTACATGCAGTTTCAGAAACTGGGTTTTGTTAGAAATGTCAAACAAACTATCAGATGAACAGTACTGAGGAATTTGAGTGTCACCCAGTTCAGTTTCAGGCAGACTTGATTAATTAAAACTGGAATATGGACTTAGTTTTATGGTTCATGATGAATTTATTTTTGATAGAAGGTTTATGATGAATTTATGATTGATCCTTCATTGTTTGTCCCTTATGAGCTTCTTGATGATTGGATAGTTGTGGTAGTATGAAGTAGTGTAAGGGTCTCATTTGCCAAATCCAAGTAACATCATGCAAACTGTTGGGTTTCTTCTAAAGTGCTTGTAGCATGTTTATCATGTCTTTGCTTGTTGGCCTGTTAATGATCATAAATGTTGATGTTTCAAGCTGCTTATGGTCTGATTCAGTGATTTGCACATTCTTTTGGCAAGCATTTGATATACCCTATGGAATGACAACATGTTGAACAAAGACTATATGTCAGTAATCTGATAAACATTTCATATACCAGTGAAATGCAAGCAACTGTGGAGATATTATGTGTTGTTTCAAAACATATTGTTTATCTTTTAGATTACAGATTACAAAGGGAACATACTTTCTTTAACTTGATAGATTATACGAATGTTCCGGGAAGAAATTGTGCATCCTTTGACATCTAACTTTCTTTCACCACCAATTTAGTCGAATAGCTCTATATCCTTGGCATTCACAACCTTTCTTCTCCTTACAAAATTCACATTTTTTATCAACCATAGTGTGATAATGAATGGTTTGAGGAAATACTAGAAAATTCAAAGTTCCGCCATCTTAGCCGTTGGTGGGAACTGTGTGAGGGAGGCAAAAAGAGAGCCCATATGTAAAAGACTGGATTGAATCTAATAACAAATTACCTAACTTTCATCCTCTTCACATTTAAATGTTTGAATCCATTCATGCCCTCTTTGTCACATCTAAACCATTTCTAATCTATTCTTGCAAGTAGTTTGTTTACTTGCCTCTATGCTTTTCTTTACTTATTTTTTGTCTTTGTTTTTCTGTTCAGGAAGTGATTAGCTAAGGTTTTAAACCCACCCATTTTCACCTACCGACTTTTTTTCCTTCTTCCTTGGTCTTCCTGTGTTTGTTTAACTTTTTTTTTTTCTTCTAACTTCGTTCATTTTTCATCGTCAATGATGGGGGCTTTGCTCCAAAATTCCTTCACCATTGCTCCTAAAGGGCTAAAGTTATCTCATAAGCATCAAAGATGGCCGTCAAAGAACACCAAAGTGGGTTTTGTGCATTGTCAAAGTGGAAGCAATGTGACAAAGACCGAGAATTTTGCGTCCATTTTGTCCGAGAGATCGATGTTGATGAATACGGGTCATGGTGCGGCTATAATGGATCCAAGTAGCAGCTTGGTTCTGAGTCCAAATGGGAATAACTCCACCGAGCTCGTGGTCCAGGATCTGCTGCCTTATAGTGGATCACCTGGTGCTTCTTTGGTTCAGTTACCCGAGGGGATTGGGATTGTGAAGTTTCTTAGGGGGAAAGGTTTCTTTGTAACCGGTGCCACAGGATTTTTGGCTAAAGGTGCTTCTTTTTTGTTTTTCTCTTAGTCCGTTTGAAATGTTTAAGTTGGATAAAGAGCAACTAGATACATTACTTTGTTAATCATATTTTTCCGTGGGGTTCGGAAATGTGCATGCAGTTCTTATTGAAAAGCTGCTAAGGACAGTGCCTGATGTGGGTAAGATTTATGTTCTAATCAAGGCCAAGAACAGGGAAGTTGCATTAAAGAGACTGAAAAATGAGGTATTTGTTATCTCTCTGGTATTATACTGTCATTTGGTTTGTTTTCTATTTGAATTGTGCTTAATCTGGACTTGGGCTATTGTTGTTAAGATCATAAATACAGAGATTTTTAAGTGTCTCCAACAAATCCATGGAAATTCATATGAGGCCTTCATGTTGAGTAAGCTAGTCCCGGTAGCAGGAAATGTTTGCGACTCTAACCTTGGGTTAGAGGAAAATTCAGTCAGTATGATTGCTGAAGACGTTGATGTTATCGTGAACTCTGCTGCAAATACAAACTTTCATGAGAGGTTAAGTGTCTCTTCTGTTGAACCTCCATCCCATTTTCTATTTACGAATCTTGACTAAAGTTGACACTGTTTGAATACTCAAAAGCTTGGTTTACTTTTCCGTAAATTTCATAATAGGAGTAGCTATAATGTTATGGCACTAAGATTTTTCATGTTAGCCAGGTATGATGTTGCTCTTGACATTAATACAGAGGGGCCTGCCCGGGTTATGGGCTTTGCCAAAAAGTGCAAGAAGCTTAAGCTCTTCCTGCAAGTATCGACTGGTAAAACTTACATCTCAAAAGGCATTTAGATATACATATCAGACACAGTTACCAATATTTTTTTTTAAAAAAAAGGTAGATGTTACCGAAAGAAAATAAAATGCATCATGAATGTCGAAAATGCAGCTTATGTGAATGGACAAAGGCAAGGGAGAATATTGGAGAGGCCATTCAGGATAGGAGACAGCATTGCAAGGGAGAATCATGTAAACGGGAATCTACCAAGTGAGGTCCCTCCGTTGGACGTTGACAAAGAACTTAATATAGCTAAGCAATTAGCTGAAGCCTTTGATGATAACAAAAAGTCCCAGCAGATGAAAGAGTTTGGCTTAGAGAGGTATTTCCCTTGGTCTTGAGTAATCGGATAAACAGGATGCATATCTAGGAGAACTTTATATGTATTTTGCTGACTATAGGGCTCGAAAATACGGGTGGCAAGATACTTATGTGTTCACCAAGGCCATGGGAGAAATGTTGCTCGGTAGTATGAGAGGAGATATTCCGGTTGTCATACTTCGGCCTAGTGTCATCGAAAGCACATACAGAGATCCATTCCCGGGATGGATTGAAGGAAACAGGTAACATTTTGCTAAATTCATGTTATGAAACTGGTCAACTACTATGCGATGTTTGATATTGTCATGATCTCCTCAATCTCATGAATATTTTCATGTATATTTTACCCAGGATGATGGATCCAGTAGTCACACACTATGGAAAAGGACAACTGTCTGGTTTCCCAGTTGACCCAAATGGGGTGATTGATGTTGTAAGAAATCCTACCTATCATTCTATGGTTCATGTCTAAGTCATGCACCTTAGCAAACTCAAGGTTTACTAGTCACTTACTCTTGGTGAAAAGTAGAAACTAAAGATACTTTTGAACAATATCCCATCTAAGTGTAGCCTAACACTAGCCCTACCATACTGTGAAGCATCTAAATCTTTTTTTTTTTTTTTTTTTTTTTCGGAGACGGTGAATTCAAACATCTCTCAGTAGTTTGGAAACCCATCAGCGATAAAGTATCGAAAGACAATTACCAACTAATCCTTACAAAGTGGATTCCTAACAAACATTTATCATAGTCTTCAAAGAAGAGTCAAGAGTAGATTGAGTGCTACTTATGTTTTTAATTTTATGCTTTTGTAACTCATTACATAGCATAAGAGTAATCCAGACTAGACAGCATTATTAAAAGAGTTCAGACTTGTAAATCGTCTTGTTCTTTGGAGGCTTCCCCTGGTATGGCTCAGTTTGGTAGGAACTTGGGAGGGAGGGGGAAAGGTTTTGTTAGGACTTGGGTATAGTTTGAAAGGTGCAGTCATTTCAAACACAAAACGCATTTCCCTCGAAAACGTTTAATTGAGCCTAACTAATGTTCACAAAGAAATCAAGTAGCAAATGTAGTGCCTAATCTTTGCAAACTACAATGACATTTAAAATCAATATATGAAACTTTTTTTCTTTTCTTTTTTTTGAACAGGTTCCGGCTGATATGGTGGTAAATGCCACATTAGCAGCTATAGCAAAGCATGGAATGGCTGGAAAACCAGAGATTAGTGTATACCAAGTAGCTTCATCTGTTGTAAACCCATTGGTGTATGGAGACTTAGGTGACTTGATAAATCAACATTTTACAACGTGGCCATGCTTGGACGCAGACGGAAGACCAATTCAAGTCGAGCCCTTTAGATTCTACGAATCGTTGGATGATTTTTCATCTCAAATTTGGAGGGAAACCGTACGCCACATCAGCTCCTCCATGATGCCCACGTCCAGTGAAAGGCGTTCGAAGAAAATCGAGAATATTTGCAGGAAGGCTGTGGAACAAGCTAAGCACCTTGCCAGTGTGTATGAACCTTACAGCTTCTATGGTGGCAGGTGAGTTTTGAGAGCATATGTCCTAAATGACTAATGCATATTATAGATATTCCTATTTGATCCATGAAAAAAAAGCTTCAAAGTGATTCCAATATATGAAAAACTGGGTGAGTTTCCATAAAATTGGTGATGAAGTGAAATTCTGAAAACTTGATGTGCTGAACTTGAACAAAAATATCCTTGAAACCAATTATGTGCTTGCACAAACTTTTATTTTCTTCAACATACACTTCTGTTTAACATAGATAGCTTCTTAGAAGGTCCAGATGTCCTTGTTGGTTCAAACATTCTCCTCTTTTCTGTTTTCCAAGTTTTTGGCTGTACAACAAATGATATGCTAGTGAATTCAGCAAATGTTATACAACAACATATGACATAGTCTATGTTGAACATGAAAGAGTTGTAAATAGGGATGGTATAGACATAAATATATGATGAATACTTGAATAATGCAGGTTCGACAACAGTAGCACGACTTCATTGTTGGAAAGCATGTCGAAGGAGGAGAGAGAAGTGTTCTATTTCGATGTTGGGAGCATAGATTGGAAAGACTACATATGCAATGTCCACATTCCGGGTTTGAGGAGGCATGTTATGAAGGGAAGAAGGAAGACTAGCTAAATAGCCAGTTACGTTGTTAACTTGTTTTTTATCATCAAAGTGTTTGTTAATTAAATCCTTTAACACCCGCCCCCACCCTCTATCCTCATTTAATTTCAGAAAAATAAAAAGTTACGGTGCAGTTTCTATGCTTATTTTTCGTGCCATTGTATTTGTATGGTGTAATTCCTCGACGTCGTCGAGGCAACATGGCAAAAGAAAGGGAGGATGCTCCTTTGAACATACAAATGTATATCACATGACATAAAATGATTAGATCCTTGGAGAAAAAGCTTCATAAACCTAGTTCTCTTCTGTTACTCCTACAATTGAGACATTGATTTGTGTTAACTTGTTATCAATTTGACGTCTTTGTTGTAGTTCACTTTGATTTAGAGTGATGAAATTCAACTTTGTTGCAAGATGTTGTATGCTCAAAGTGCACACATCTAGGCCGGAAGAGGCGAGCCATGCAATGCAAATCACCAAAATCTTCGACAATCCGAAAACTGGTTTTATGCTATTGGTATGTTTGAAGGTAGAGACATACCTTAAGGGTCTAACCAAATTCCATCTTTAATGACATGGGCAAGGATAAGCATTCAAATAATGTTTATGATCCAAGATTTGTATGTAAACTCATCCAATTTGTAGTATGCAAATGTGTCAGTGTGTGGCATAATTGAGGTGGTCAAATATATGTTTGTTGAGGAGAGACAATTTGTTTTGAAGCTCAACCCAACAAAATACAGGTTAGATCATGGAATTGGTCAATTCATAGTCAATATAAATCAAGAGTACACCCTTCAATTTGGTTAACTTGTCCTTAATTTTCAAATATTTGACTCAAGCTCTCCATATGCTAAGTAAGACATTTTTAGGTAGACTATCATTTATTCATTAACCATATTACAATTCAATAAGACCACCCGTCTATGCTCATCTGAGTTATCTACATGGCATATCAGCCACCCCATTTTTAATATAAAAAACGTTTAAAAATCGATTCAAACTCAATTTATATTTAAAATTGTCATAATATCACTCATCTATCAGAGTACTATTGATTATCAAGTGAACTAGCTAATATTCGACCCTTTGATAATCTTTTGGTACACCTAAACCTGACAAATATGATCCGAAACTGAATATCCGAATAGAATATCTCGATACGACAATTCGAATGAGGGGAATGAATTCAATTCGATCCGAAGTTGATCCGATTGGATCCGAAAATTTTTGAACACTTTTATGTATTCCATAAAGGATAAATAAATATATTGCAAAAATAAATCGAAATGTAATTCAATCCAAATTAACCCGATCCGATCTAAAAAATCATAATCCAATCATGACTCGATCCGAATAAACACAAATTTTGAAAAAAAAAAAGAAAAAAGAAAGAAGCTTAGACCATGTTCATCAACAGAAGAACCCAACCCAAGAAACCAAAACATGATCCCAAAATCAAGAGCAACTACAATCCTAAGCACCCTAAAAAGAACAACAACAACAACAACAACAATCTTTCCTAGCCCAGTTGCAAGTTTCCTAGCAAGAACCTCCTTTAATGGCGCCAAACACACGAATCCCAACTGGGTTGCTCCTCATTCAAGCTCTGATACTATCCCCAAGGAGAAGGTTGATTGTGTGGTGATTGGGGCTGGAGTTGTTGGGATTGCAATTGCAAGGGAAATGGCTTTGATGGGTAGGGAAGTTTTTGTTCTAGAAGCTTCTCGTACTTTTGGGACTGGTACTAGCTCACGTAATAGTGAGGTCATCCATGGTGGCATTTACTATCCTCACCACTCCCTCAAGGTCCCACCTTTTCTTTCTCTTTAGTTGTGTACTCGTTCTGTCGTATAAAGATTGCAACTTTATTGAAAATTGTGACGTGCTGTGTGTCCTATTAGTTGCTAGTATATAGCTATAATGGCTCGAAAGTCGAAACATTGTAATGTAATCAATATTGATTCAAATATCATGTACTGCACTTTTAGTTACGATTGTCATTATAACTAGCCAAGTAGTGGTGATTGGTTGGGGCGGTGTTTCGTTAATGGCATTACTTGACTTGGTGTCATGGTTATTACAGTGTGATGGTGATTACATAACATGGTGTTGAAATTTGTTTTAGGATATTGATTCCATTGCAAGACTTGGAAGTAAATAAGCCCTTAAGAACAATTAGAGCAAGACAACTTGATTAGCGCAAGACGAGGTCTAAGGGGTGGACCAAGTAGGAAGCATCCTTATGAGGTGAAGAAGACATCCCTCTAGAAGTGAGATTTATCATGGAAGTCACCCATGTAAAGGCGTAGGATTTCCCCTTAGGAGTTTGTCAATATGATGGACAAAGTCTACGCAAGACATAACGACTTGAATAAACCTTGTTGATGAGTTCAGGAACTCTATCCGTGATGGTGAGAGTGCAAGTGAAACTTTATTAAGGGCATACCGTAAGGTCCCTGTCACCCCTCTCATTATCTCCCTACTTGTGTATTTATTATGTATTCTCTCCTTCTCGGGTTAGTTATCAAGTGGCCACAATCTCTCAAAGTAAAAAATGTGATGCGTAGTGAGTTAGCGACCAACAGCAGCCCACTTGGAACAAACCTTATATATGAAATGTAAGTCTTGGGCAGTGAGAAAGCAAATAGAACTACAATAAGGTTGTATCAAAAGTTTTATGAGTTTGGCTGTTATGGGAAGTTGATAATGTTACCGAAACAACTCAACGTAGTTTTCCAATAGTGACTTTACTTTGGGTTTGTTTGCTTGCAAAATCAGGAGATGAATGCTTTAATTTAGTGAGTGTTAAAGTTGCATCCTTCATCAATGGGCTCATTTTGGGCAATTTTGGTGCGATCCTAAAAGTTGGTTTTATTGATCGACTGTAGAATAGTATTCCCTGTGTAACTGTTACTTGAGATATTTCAGTAACTTTCTGGCTTAACGTGTGGGCCGTGGCTATTGAAAATCGGAAATAATGAACGTTCTCGCGCTGATCTTGTTGTTAGGTTCTTTTAGATGCGTGGTGTTCTGATATATGGTTAATCTAGGGTTAACTCAAGAAGTTATATGTATGGCCAGTAACTTGCAATACTGTTGGCTTCTGCATCAACTTGCCATACATTTTCAGGCTAAAATGCTTTATATTTTTCACTCTCTCACGAAATGTATCTGCTGATTAATGCAATATGTCTTGATTATGGAGGAATAGATGACAAAATATTGGCGTCGTTTTTGATGTTATAACTTACGGAAACGGCTGTTAGCAAGTCATTTTTTGAATATGGATACTTGAACAGCTGCTTGATTTGAGTTGCAAGAAGAAATCCAACTATGTAAGTCATTTTGCAGGCAAAGTTTTGTGTCAAAGGAAGAGAAATGATGTATAAGTACTGCTCTGAGCGTGATATCCCTCATAATCAGATTGGTAAGCTTATTGTTGCTACTCGGGAAGCTGAGGTAACGAAATTGAATGAACTCATGGTTCGTGGGACGGAAAATGGGGTTAATGGCCTGAGGTTGGTGGAGGCTTCTGAAGCCACGAGGATGGAACCAGAGCTGCGATGTGTCAAAGCTCTGCTTTCTCCTGTTTCAGGGATTGTTGACAGCCATTCTTTGATGCTCTCTTTATGGGTATGCCTTTTCTTGTCTTGTTTTCTTTTTTCTTTTCTTTTCTTTTTTTTTTTTTTGGGGGGGGGGGGGG
>ONZA01003869.1:42776-53189 GCA_900322205.1 Kewa caespitosa
TATATATAGCACACTGGAACAAACTCTAAAAGCTACTATACACTAAAAGCTACAAATTTTGAGATTTTCAATATAGAAAATTTAATTTGCTTGCATTAGTAAAAATTTATGCTAACTAAATTTTTTATTTTCTTGAACCGGTTCATCGGTTCGGGTCGGGTAACCGAAAGTCCGAAAAGTAATTACCCTAACCCGAATCGGTTATTAATTTTTTAGAAAAATCAAAACCGTACCCTAAATTTTCAGTTCGGTTACCCTAAATTTCGGTTCGAATTTTCGGGTTACGATTCGGGTTTCAGTTTTCCGGGTATTTTGCACACCCCTAGTATATAGTGCAATATGACTATATGAGTACAAAAAAAAGGCTAGATGGGTTAATAATTAAGGCCTTGGTATTTTGAAATTATTTTTAGTTTAGTATTTTGAAATTAGTTTAGTCTAAGTGTCTAAGTATGAGGCCTTGTTCTTTTAAATTGAATTGAATTGAACAGATGAGTTGAACTAAACTGAACTGAACTGAACTAAATTGACTTTATTTCAACTGAGATTTGACTATTTTAAAATTAGCGGAACCTTTCGATTTTGAACTTAATTGAAAGTACATGTCAATAACTTTCTAATGATATGTGAATTATTCTAAATATATTTTGGAGCTAATAACTATTAAAGTTTTAGTATAAAAAGCTGAATTGAACTAAACTAAACTAAAATGAATGAACATGTTTTCTCTATTACCTTCATATTCTTCATATTGAAGTTTAGACTTTATTAAGTTGATAAATTTCGAAGTTCTAAAAAGTTGGAAAAAAACAACCCTAAAAGCTAAAGCATGCAGCCATGCACAACATTGTCATAGTGCAATTTGAAAATTTTGGGCATAAACATTTATTAATGTTTACTAACTTAACTCACAAATGACAAAACCATTGGTATTCAAATTCCAAAAGACTTACCAAAATAGTAATCTCATCCATTCAGAACTTCATAGCCTAAAGCAGTAAAGCTTTCCTTTGCACCATTTGAGTACACTATAGCCCTGATCAAGTGGTCATAAGTAACACAGCACACCTCATTACACATTTACATTAAAGAACTCCACTTTTAGGGCAAAAAACAAACAAACATTTGGATAATACCTTACCTTTGACACTAAAAAAGAAAAGAAAAGAGGTATTTAGTCCAATTTTCTCTGTTTTTCCTAGCCCATTTTTCTTTATTTTTTGCTCTTGGTTTTTGATTTGTGGGAAAATAATGTTGCAGGTGACTTGTTATTGTTGTTGATCATCATAAACATCAGTTGTTTCTTAAGAAATGTATGGAAAAGAAGTGAAAAGACTCTTCCTTTATTGTTTATATGCTTTCATTTCCTCTGTTTTTCTTGATTTTTAACCCATAATGCTTCTGTTTTGTTTAGTTGGGTCTTGCATTTAGCTTGTTTTGCACTTGAGTAGTGTGAATGTGAGTATGTTTGCTTGCAAATTACTTCAGTTCTTTGCTCATCTCTGACAAAAACATAGGAAAAAAAGGTGCTTTTGTTCAGTTTTTGGTTACCCTAAGGAAACTAGTGAAGTATTTTGAGTGTTTTTGACGATGGAAAAATGAATCTTTTTAGGTTAATAGCTCATAATTACGTAGCTCTAACTTGGGTTTCCTTTAGTTTGTTTAAAAAAGTTGTTAACTTTGTGTTGCTGTAATGGGTTTCTCTGTTTTTGTTTGCTTGCTTTTCCCCTGTTTTTTTTTTTTTTTTCTTGATATTAACCCAAAAAGCTTGTGTTTTGCCTCTCTTTTGATAATAGTGTGAATGTATGTGTATTTGCTTTGAAATGTCTGCAGTTCTATGTTCATTTCTCACAAAATAGACGAAAAAAAGGGTTTCTTTTGTTACTCTAAGAGGAAAAGTGAAGGGTTTTGACTTTTGAGTGTTTTTAACGATGAAAATTGTTAACATTTAGTAATTCTGCTAAAATTTGTTTGATCTAATATGGGTTTCTCTAAAGTTTACTTCTTGAAACTTAAAATTGTTTAGTCATGAGATTTGTGTTGATGTAATGAGTTTCTGTGTTTTTGGCTAGCATTTCTCCTGTTTACAGTTGATATCAAGTCAACATGCTTGTGTTTTGTTCTTTCATGGTTCAGGTTTATTGCAAAAAAACTTGTATAAAACTTGTTTACGTGCAACTGAGTGTTTTTGTGAACAAGCGAGAATACTGTTCACCTCCGATTCACCCTCGTAAAACCGTTTTATACAAGTTTTTGTATATTTATATATACATGGGTCTTACATTTTGCTCGTTCTTTTTTGGTAAAACTGTGTCAAGGGCTTTGCAAGAGAAAAAAATGAAGGGTTTTGAGTGTTCTTTTACGACGAAAATGTGGATATGTTTAGTTTTTTTGCTTAAAATTACCTAGTTCCACTTGGGTTTATTACTTTCTTTGTAGTTGTCTCCTTGAGAGTTAAAAAGTTTGTTATACTTATCTTTTCCCTTTGTTTTTTAGAGAGTTTTGTGTTCCAAATATGTAACATTTACATGTCAATAATTCAGATTTCTGCTCATAATCTTGTCTGATTTCTGTGAAATAGTAATGAGGACTGTTACTCAGCACGGTGTTACTTCGTACTATTATCATTTGAAGCATAACTTGTGGAATGAGTCGCATGAATAATTTGGATTTATGATCTGATTTTTTGTTTATCATTTATGTGCTCAGGTGCAAATGGCTTCTGCTGACGAAAAGAAGACACGAACGCCTATACCAAGGCCTGGATATGGAACCAAAGGACAAAAAGTTCGTTTATGTAGTAATCACTTCAAAGTGAACATTACTAATTCTGATGACTACTTCTTCCAGTACTCTGTATGCTTCTTAAGTTCTTATCTCGTCTCTCTTGCTTAGCAGTATTATGACACGGTGTTGTAAAGTACGCGATACTCACTGATTTTCTATTGTGTACATTTTTATCTTGAAAAAAAGGTTGCTCTCTACTATGAAGATGGGAAACCAGTTGAAGCGAAGAACGTTGGGAGGAAAGTACTGGACAAAATCCGTGAAACATACAATGCTGAGATCGGCAGCAAGGATTTTGCTTATGATGGTGACAAGACATTGTTCACAGTGGGTGCCCTCCCTGGAAACAAACTCGAATTCACTGTTGTGCTTGACAAGGTTTCTGCTGATAGGTACCTAACTGGTTGTGCTTCTTTCAAGGGATAGCAACTACTAGCTTCTGTTTATGCATTTGTTTTGTGACATAGGACATGATTGTGTTTACAGGACTGAAGGCAAAAACAGCCCTGGTGGGAATGGAAGTCCTACTGAGAGTGATAGGAAGAGGCGAAAGCGCGTGTCTCAAACCAAGACTTTTAAGGTAGAGATTAGCTTTGCTACCAAGATCCCCATGAAGGTGGTTAGTGATGCTCTTCGTGGTAAAGAATCTGAGGAGTTCCTCGAAGCAATCAGGGTACTTGATGTTGTTCTTAGACAACATGCTGCGAAACAGTAAGTTTTGCATGCTGTCATTACGTCTCTCCGCCATCTCGTTATGTGCTCATTTATGTACCCCTGTTGAAGAAATGGGTGTCCTTGTGAACTTTAAGCTTAGTATATTCGACCTAAAGAACAAGTAGTATGTTGTATTTCCCACACATAGCTGCACTAGGAGAGAATAAGACCAAGCATAAGGATGCTTAATATTAATTTATCTTTATCTTAGTACATATATACCAGCTTTCAGAGGATTGAAATTTGGTCTTTAATGTGCTACTTAGGGGGTGCCTTCTGGTGAGGCAGTCTTTCTTTCATGATGATAGAAAAGGCCAAGAAGATCTGGGAGGGGGTGTTCTCGGATGCAGAGGTTTCCATTCGAGTTTCCGTGCTACTCAAAATGGGTTGTCCTTGAACATGGGTAATGTTTTTCCTTCTTTTCTCCACAATTTGCATCATTCTTATTTCAAGTTGAATAACATTCTCAGTGCTACTTTTTGCAATGAGGGCAGATGGTACTCTTACAACAATCGTTAGGCCCGGTCCTCTAATTGATTTTCTCATCGAGAATCAAAAAGTGAACGATCCCTATCAGCTTGATTGGTCAAAGGTAAGAAAACAACTCCTGTCATGAAACCATTTTCAAAGAACATGTTTTCATTTGTGGGATTTACATGCCTCTTGTCATGGTTCGATATAGGCTAAAAGAGTATTGAAGAATCTGAGGATATCAGCAGAACCCTCTAATGTTGAATGGAAAATATGTGGGCTAAGTGATGATATCTGCAAAAATCAAAGGTGAGAAAAACTAAATTCCTAGCCAGCATTAGTCTTTTCTATATGTGGATTTTCCGGCCCTTTTACTAATTGTGTGCTTCTTTTAACTAAGGTTCACCCTGAGAAGAAGGGGTGAAGGAGGTGGAGATGAATCCCAGGAGATTGAGCTGTCAGTTTCTGATTATTTTGCTGATCATCGCCACATAAAGCTCCGATATTCAGGAGACCTGCCATGCATTAATGTTGGGAGGCCAAAGAGGCCAACATATTTACCCATCGAGGTACTAGCAGCTCCCTCTTTGTTTATTCTTGTTATGGCCCTGTTGATGTTGAGCATTACCCTAAACTGTTTATGTATGTTTGTTTTGTTTCCTTCTTGCAGCTGTGTAGCTTGGTTCCTTTGCAAAGGTACACAAAAGCCCTGACTGTCCATCAGAGATCTTCCTTGGTAGAAAAATCAAGGCAAAAGCCACAAGACAAAATGAGGATTCTTACTGAAGTATGTAACTGCAAACAGATTTGTCACATTTTATTTTCTCTTACGATTTGCTTGACTTAAATCATTGTCTTCTCAGACAATGAGGAGCAACAACTACGCTGCTGAGCCAATGCTACGTACTTGTGGCATTTCGATCCACAATGATTTCACTCAAGTTGAAGGGCGTGTTTTGGAACCTCCAAAGGTGTTACATTGCTCTAATCCCTCGCCACCTTTTCATGAATAAAAGTATTACAGAAAAAGTTTTGTGCTTTTCAGCTACATACATATCTTTGATACAACTAAAATGCTTTTGTTCTGTTTCTTACAGTTGAAGTTTGGACAAGGCGATGAATTTCCAAGGAATGGTAGTTGGAATGTAAACCGTAAGGTGAAATATATATCGAATTCTCAATTCGTATGTCATAATTGACTTGCTTCCTACCTTTTTATGTAGTAGGTCTAATGTATGCCCAATTTGCTGTGTAGACTTTTGCTGAGCCTGTTAAAATTGAGCGCTGGTCAGTGGTGAACTTCTCTGCCCGGTGTGACCTACGCAATCTTTGCAGAGATCTTGAAAGAGTTGGTAAAATGAAAGGCATTGTAAGTGAAATCAACTAATGTCCTACGACTTTCACGACCTTAATGTGGTGCTTATCGCAAATGTCTGCATTTTATTGCCTTCTATTTTGAAGCTTGTTGAGCCCTCGATGTGCACCATTGAGGAGAACCAACAGCTGCGAAGAGCACCGCCTCCCGTTCGAGTTGACAAAATGATCGAGCAGTTGAAATCAAAGATGCCTAGTGACCGGCCCCGGTTCATTCTCTGCGTCCTAGCTGATAGGAAGAATTCTGAAATATACGGTCAGGATAACACTATGCCCCTTTAAAATCCTGTGCTTTTATCCATGCATTTTCATGTCAGCAGTTGAACGATTTAAACATATTCCTTACAGGCCCGTGGAAAAGGAAGGCACTTTCTACATTGGGAATCTTCACTCAGTGCCTTGCACCCACAAGAGTGAATGAGATGTATCTCACAAACCTTCTGCTCAAGATCAATGCCAAAGTATTCACACAACTCTGCTGCAATTATAGATTGCAGATCCCTTTTTCAGATTTTTTCGCTTTTATTAGAGAAACTATATTGTTTCCTCTTTGCAGCTTGGTGGCTTGAATCATGTCTTTGCCATTGAAAGAAACATTCCTGTGTTCGGAAGCAAGCCAACCATGATCTTCGGAATGGATGTCTCTCATGGCTCTCCCGGTCAATCTGGAGTTCCTTCTATTGCTGCTGTAAGATTCAATGTCTTTTGTCATGATTTTCCCGAGACTATGGGAATCTTCTTCATTTTTGTCTTCTTTGTTTTCTGTTGATCTTTTTATGTCTTGTTTTCTGATATAAACTTCACAGGTTGTGGGTTCTCGATGTTGGCCATCAATGTACCGCTACATGGCATCTGTGCGGTCTCAGTCCCCAAAAGTTGAAATGATAGACTCACTCTACAAGCTTTTACCTGATAACAGCGATGGCGGCATTATCAGGTTCTTTCTTTTGCCCTCATGAATTGCAGGTCCTTTCACATAAAAAGAACCGATGATGTATACTGACTTTCTTGTCCTTGTGTGTGTGTGTGTGTGTGTGTGTAAGTTTGATTCTGAGCAATGATAATGGCTACTTTGACGCTTTTGCTCTCTTTCTGATCGATGTTGAATGTATGACACACATATTGAGCTGCATTTCTTCCTTTTCTGGGATAGGGAACTTCTGATTGAGTTCTATAGAAGTTCAGGCCACAAACCTCAGCAGATTATAATATTCAGGTATGGTAGTAAATTTTGGTTATTGAGATGTTAGGTCCTTTATCTTTAGAAAGTTGAGCTGATATGTGAAGTTCAGAAACTGCACTACAATTAGATATAGTTTTCACCAAGTAAAACATAAATGAGAATTACACTCTGCATGGCTTAAACTACCTTTTTGTTAGATGAACAGAAAGGTTATCATGGATGGTAAAGCTGTTTTGGTGATTGCACCTTGAATTTGGTTTGTTAAACATGATCAGGGATGGAGTCAGCGAATCACAGTTCAAACAGGTGCTGAACATCGAGTTCGAGCAAATCCTTCAGGTTTACCTTTTAACTTAGCACATAACAAGTCCTACATGTTTCAAATGTATAAATTGTGTTCCCATGTCATAGTTTCAAACTTCTTTCGATCTTCAGGCATGCAAGTCACTTGACGAAAGCTGGTTTCCCAAGTTCACCCTCGTTGTTGCACAGAAGAGTCATCATACAAAGTTCTTTCAGCAAGGAAGCCCTGACAATGTCCCTCCTGGTTTGACCATCTCAGAAGCTTGCTCCATAATGCTTACATATCAAACAGTTGTCAGTCTTGAAACTTTTAATGGTTTCTATTTTCAGGAACTGTTGTCGATAGGAATGTCTGCCACCCTTCATACTATGATTTCTACATGTGTGCACAAGCTGGCATGATAGTAAGTAAAAGAATTCTAAATCTTCAACCTTTGGGCACAAATCATAGTCTCTAAATCCCTGGTATACTTGGATATGGTGACTGGTCCTTCAATGCCCGGAAAAAGAAAAAGCTTAGACATCTAAGATTGAATGAGTTTGCTTCTCTGTAGGCAAGTCTATATAACATAAATGAAATCTGGAATATTCGTCGTTTTTGGAAATTGTACGCTGTTTATTCTCAACATCTGGTTTTTTCGTCAAGTAACAAGTTCACATATGGGGGTATTGATGTTGCAGGGTACGAGCAGGCCAACACACTACAATGTGCTGCTGGATGACATAGGGTTTTCACCAGATGACCTACAGGAGTTGGTTCATAGTCTTTCCTATGTGTGAGTTACTCTTCAAAACTTAAGTTTCTCCCCTCCAAGATGTCTAGATATAAAACTAGACAAAAGATTATCAAGACTATATACAGTAATACACATGATACATTCAACCATTTGCAGGTACCAGAGAAGTACTACTGCTATATCGATAGGTAAAAGCTCAACAATTATTTCGAAACCACTTGAAAATAATATGTAAAGCTGTATTTTTTTCCTTCTAATATCTGATATTCCTGCAGTTGCCCCTATTCGATACGCTCACCTAGCAGCAAGCCAGGTTTCTCAATTCCTGAAGTACGACGAGCTGTCAGAAACATCTTCAGGTCATGGAAGCATGACTTCTGTCGGAAATCCACCCGTGCCCGAGCTCCCGCTGCTTCATGAGGATGTTTGCACATCAATGTTCTTTTGCTGACCTTATTGTGGATACGAGACGGGTGAAGAAACTAAGGAACATGGGTGATTAACCATTAGTATTTATTGCTGAAAATTGCCTTTTGCTTCTTAGGTGTGACTTGGCTAATTATGCATGATATTTGGCTGATGACACACATCGTATGACATACTCACAGACTATGATTAGCTGTGGTGTAGGTTTTTGGTGGAACCCATGGTTAATGGTTTCTTGTTATCGTCTCTATACTTCTGTGGGGATGTGTTTCCATTTCCTGAGCGTCCCGTGCTTGGTGGAGATTTGTCTCCCCATAGCTGTTCAATGTCTAACACGTGACCGGGACAGCCATATACGCCATTTTCGACCCAATCATGGTAAGAAATGAATTCCAATGGACTCTCGGGCCCATATTTATCGATGGTGTCATTTTCATCACTTTTCATTTCGGACCCCCTTTTTTGGTGACCTATGGCCTTCGGTTTCGCCCATTTTCGAACCGTGTTGGGGGTCGGTGGAGTTTGTCTCCCCACCGCTATAGGACGCTCCTACATCAATATAAGCCCCATCCATAGTGGTTCCACCCGGTAACACCTTTTACCGCCCGTTTTTGGCATTTTCCTTCAAATTCTGACACGTGCCCGGGATGACCATATACGCCATTTCCTACCCAATCATTGTACGAAACGGACTCCAATGGCCTCCTAGGACCCATATTTGTCCGTGACACATTTTTCGTCATTTTTCGTTTCGGACCCCCCGGGGCCGGTTTTTATGACTTATAGCCTTCGGTTTCGGCTATTTCCGAGGCATCACGGGGTCGGAGGAGATTGGCCTCCCCATCGCAAAGGCGCATTCCCACGTCAATATAAGCCCCACCCATGGCGACACATGCCCCCGCGAACACCTTTTACACCCTGTTTTTGGCGTTTTCCTTCATAGTTCGACACATGTCCAGGTCTACCATATAGGCCATTTCGGACCAAATCAAAGGCCGAAATGGACTTCAATGGCCTCCTAGGGCCCATATTTGTCCGTGGCTCGCTTTTCGTCAACTTTCATTTTGGACCGCCAAGCCGATTTTCGTGACTTATAGCCTTCGGTTTCGGCCATTACCGGGGTGTCCCGACGCCCGATGGAGATTGGGCCCCCCATCGCAAGGGCATGTTCCAACATCAATATAAGCCCCACCCATGGCGACACTTACCCCCGGGAACACCTTTTATTGCGCGTTTTTCGCATTTTCATTCAAAGTCCAACACGTATCCGGGACTACCTTATAGGCCATTTCGGACCAAATCAATGGCTGAAACGGACTCCAATGGCCTCCTAGAGCCCATATTTGTCCGTGACACCTTTTGTCAATTCTTATTTCATACCTCTCGAGTCGATTTTCGTGACTTATAGCCTTCGGTTTCGGCTATAGCCCGGGTATCCTGGGCCCGACAAAGATTGCCCCCCCCACCCATCTCAAGGGCGAGTTCCCATATCAATATAAGCGCCACCATGGCGACACTTGCCTCTGGCATCACCTTCAACAACCCGTTTTTGGCGTTTTTCATCAAAGTGTGAAACATGTCCGGGACCACCATATAGGCCATTTCGAACCAAATCAATGGCCGAAATTGGCTCCAATGGCCTTCTAGGGCCCATATATGTCCGTGGCACCCTTTTCGTCAATTTTAATTTCGGCCCCTCTGTGATCGATTTCGTGACTTATAGCCTTCGGTTTCGGCCATTTCCGGGTCGTTCCGGGGCCCGGTGGTAATTAGCCCCCTCCCCCATCGCAAGGGCGCCTTCCCACATCAATATAAGCCCCACCCATGGCGACACTTGCCCCAAGAACGCCTTTTACAGCCCGTTTTTGGCGTTTTCCTTCAAAGTCCGAAACGTGTTCGAGACCACCATATAGGCCATTTCGGACCGAATCAACGGCCGAAAAGGACTCTAACGGCCTTATAGGGCTCATATTGTCCGTGGCACCCGTTTCGTCAGTTTTCAATTCGGACCCCTCGAGGCCGATTTTCGTGACTTATAACCTTCGATTTCGGCCATTTCAGGGCGTCCCGGAGCCCCATGGAAATCCCCCCCCCCCCCTTGCAAGGGCGCGTTCCCACATCAATACAAGTCCCACCCATGGTGACACTTGTCCCCGGTAACAATTTTTGCAGCTCGTTTTCGGCGTTCTCCTTCAAAGTCTGACACGTGTTCGGGACAACCATATAGGCCATTTCGGACAAAATAAATTTCCGAATGGACTCCAATGACCTCCCCGGGCCCATATTTGTCAGCGGCACCCTTTTCGTCAATTTTCATTTCAGAACCCCGAGGCCGATTTTCATGACTTGTTGCCTTCGATTTCGGTCATTTTTGGGGCGTCTCGGGGCCCCTTGGAGATTCCCCCCCCCCCCCCCCCC
>ONZA01003871.1:6881-21790 GCA_900322205.1 Kewa caespitosa
TTTTTTTTTTTTTTTTTTTTTTTTTTTTTTTTTTTTTTTTTTTTGGTTAACCTAATGCCTTACATCTATGAAATCCTATGTAGATTTGACAAGATTATCAGTAAGGAGATCCCAGCAAACGTGGTTTATGAGGATGAGAAGGTAGTGGTTACTATGGCTATCGAGCACATGCTATTTTATTAGCTATTGGCTTTTTTTTTGACCTGTGATGAAAGTTGAAACACGATCAAACTGGGTGTGTTTGTGCACTGTGCTTGTCTGTATTTCTGGCTTGGCATTAGATGTTACAAGTCTTTAGAATCAAAGTTTGAAGTTTAAGTGTTTAACCTGTGGTGTATAAGCTTGATCAGCTTACATCTTGCTGCAGTTTGATGCTTTTCTGCCAAATGCTTGTCACATGCGTGTTCCTAGTTTTACTGATTCATACCAAACTTTGTTTTTGTGTTCCTGCTAGTTTCTCTTTTCCTGATTCCCATGAACTTTTTCTGTTCATATGAATTTCATTTGTGGGTGTAGATTGTCTTAGTATTCACTCCCAATTAGTGTTCATATAGTCTGATCCTTTTTCCTTATCCATGTGCTCAATCCCTAGCTCGAATGTTTGAGAGCTTTAAGTGGGTTAACGATTTCTTACAACTTCTTATAACCCCCCCCCCCTCGTTTTTTGGTCCTTTGGCATCAGCTACTTAATTCTTGCAGATGTGTGCACTTTCATATGTTACCTAGGAACCTCTAGAACCTTATACATTCATTTGTCATAGCTTTGTAAATGGTGTTACTTTAAGAAGATAGATATATGTGCTTGTGTAAGTTGGTGCTAACTAAATGGATTCCAACTAGGTTCTTGCGTTTAGGGACATAAACCCACAAGCTCCAACTCACATCTTGATCATACCAAAGGTTAAGGATGGCTTAAGTGGACTCTCCAAGGTACTTACTGGTTGCACAGTTATCCTTCAGCTATGTTTTAATTTGGCTGCTTTTCTTTTCTGCGTTTTGGCTTGAAGTGAGTGGTATCTCTTGGCTGGTCTGCAAAAGGTTTCTTTTTCAGTATGTAACAACTTTGTCATTCAATTTGGGTTACAATATTTCTCGGATAATATAAGTGGTTCATTGCCTTTGTGACCACCTTGAAAATGGGGGGTGTCATATTGTAGTTAGTAAGTTTATATCTGGTTAAATGACAATGTTACTGCATCAACTTTCAGACTTATTAGATCATTATCTACTCCTGGGATAGGTAACCAAATCGTTGCAGTAGAGACAAAAGGGGGGCTTCACTTCAGTTTCAAGGATGCAGAACTTGAAACAAAGTGATTTAGGTTCACCTTCTGGTGTAGTCCACACTCGAAATAAAGGAAGGATTAACAATTAATGTGAGTTGGACTAACCCCATTTTCAATTTTAAACATTGTTTTAAAAAAAAAAACATAAAAAATAAAAAAATGAGAGGCTAAACATGAGGCTCGATTATCACTTATCAGTTACTGCTGACCTGAGTAGTCAGGCGTTGTCGTTGTGCTGGAACTGAGTGGAAATCAGAATGGTGAACTAATTGGAAAGGCGTCTCTCAGTATGTCTGGACTGGATGAAGTTGAACCCTAATCCTTTCCTCTTATTTTTTATTTTGTCTTGCTGTCGTAAAATCCATGTACCTTTTTGTGATAAACAGATGCAGCCACATTGAGACCACAGTGGAAATTTGACCCTATATTGTTAGATGGTTCTTCTTTGGCACAAGGTTTAATAGAACTTTTTACCTTCAAATAAAACTTTACTTGTTAAAGCTACTATTTTTCCTTTTAATGGGACACTGAACAAAAGAGCAGATTTCTGGTGATCAACCTTGAAGTTGGATTGTTATTAATGCTTTTCTTCTGAACACTAGAATCTTCATGTTCAAATGCAGGCAGAGGAAAGGCACTCTGAGATCCTTGGCCACCTGATGTACACTGCAAAGCTCGTTGCGAAAAAAGAAGGCCTCGAAGATGGCTTCAGGATTGTCATTAACGATGGACCGGCAGGATGTAAGTGCTCTCCTGAAACTGAACTATCAAGTCTCAAAATTGGAAACTTATTTTCTACAATCTCGCTTGCTGAAATAATTTTCTGTAAATCAGGCCAATCTGTTTACCACATCCATGTTCACCTCCTTGGAGGACGCCAAATGGACTGGCCTCCTGGCTAAGTGAACTCTGTTACAAGCGGTGGGGAACTTCCTTCGTGTAAAGCACTCTTACTTGGAAGTTACTTTTTTCCACCTGGGTTGTTTTTTCAACTGATGAAATGTTCGAAATACCATGTGTATCGTCAATCGTGAAGCAGAACGACGTTTTGCAGCTGTATCTGCATTGATCTTGTATTTTCCGCTAGTTATATAAACCAGTCCAGTCTTCACTTCCTAGAGCTTTGTCTTGTTTAAAGATTCTTTTCTTTTTCACTGCACGCACTTGCTGGCTTTAAGTGGGTTCATCTCATTGCTTTCTCGGTATGCTTTATCATTGGAGATGGACCATCTGTCGAAGTCGAGAGCCATTTAAAAGTGGATGTCCCTCTCTGGACTTTTTTTCTCGAACCGACCCTACTACTGTTTTATTTCATCAGTTGGAAATAATATAAGTCGGAAGTGAAAGAGTTAAAATTACGAGAAAACAAGTCTTTCGGAAAACTGCAGCCACAACTGGTAAAGTCATCATCATAAGGATGTCTCGAGTGGTCGGGAAAGCTAGACTCGAAACATGTTTGCAATAAGTTCACATAATGCTTCTGAAATCACCCTGGACGCGTGGTGTGTAAGGAAGTAATCATGGTCGGACTCAGACCAAAAATTCATACACAAATGACGACAATCTTAAAACTGACTTGAAACACAACAAAAAGCAAATATGGCAAGCATTTATCAACCCGAAACTAAGATTTTCATATTCAACCCAACCTGACCGACCCATTTGCTAGATCTATCAGCTATTCTGAACTAAAATCAACCAACAAAAAGAGTGTTTTTTTAGTTGCCCACCCGGTTCACCAGAGCTCTGCCCCGGCTACATCCGGATCCGACCCTTATCACGCACCTAACTCATGGTGGGTGAGTCTTTCAACGAGAATTTCTACATATGTTGGGGCTTGAATTCGAGATTCCGCTTAAGCGGTACCGGAATCTCTTACCACTAAGCCCAACAAAAAGAGTGGTAGTAGTAGCATACATACTAGTGTTACGGAAAATGAATTTTATCAGCAAACTTGCCCTACCTGATAACATCATTCCCCTACACCTTTCCAAAAGAAAAAACAAAAGCACACCAAACATAACTATCGATGATTGCGGGCAGTACGTAAAAAAGGGTACCCTCTTATCTAACTTTTGGCTTTCCTTTGCGTTACTATATTCTGTAACTCCTTACTGACTAAACTTTTTGTCAGTCATAAATAAACAAAGTACTAAACTACAGATATTCTGCTAAGAGTTATATATACTCTTGTAAGTGTACGTAACTGCTTCAATCCCGATAAACACTTCCTGTCATCATCATTATCAATCATTACTCTGTGTTTTTTTGAGACATTTTTCCAGGTATTTTTGCTAGTAGTTTATAACATCATGGTGCAGTTTAAGCATACTTTCTGTTATTATAAGAGTTTGGTTTGAACTGGGTTTCCTATGCATTACTCAAAAGTCCTTTTCATGGGATCTCCTTGTTATGGTTTTGTTTGATGTGGGTGTTTGTCACTTTCACAAGATTGACAAGATTTTTGATCAAGGGTTCATGGTATTTGTTTGAAAGGTATAGGCTATCTACTTCATAGTTGTGAATTGTGATCGAGCAAATTGTTTTGTGACTAGGTTGTTTCATTATGTGGGTAAGTTATTTTCTGTTCTTAACTTTGAAAGTACTTTTGTGTGTGTGTGTGTGTGTGTGTGTGTGTGTGTGTGGCCTCATTAGAGTTCTAGTTTTGTGTCAATTAGTGTTTGATGGAGTTTAGTTGATCTTAAGATGTTGTACTTATTTGATCATCATGCTCCTAGTCCTAGAAATGCAGCTTATATGGAGGCTCTCCTTTGATTGTCTTCTGACTGAAACTGTATCCTGACAGTCTGAATTCATGTCACTCAAAGTCGGGTATGTCGATTAGGTACTGGTTGCGATTTTTGATTGTTTGCCATTCATAGTGCCCTATTGTCAAGTAGTACCCGGGTATCCGATACTTAGGAGTGGTCTAGTAGTTTGCTTCTCCTTCTCGAAGCATGTTTGGGAATTCCTTCTTAGTTTAGTGTTTACTTTCTTGTTATGGATGAAAATTGAAAATGATGAGCGATGGCTTTGTCTTTTGTTAAGGTTGAACTCAAATAAACGAGTTGAAACTAGATTCTTGTCGCTGCATTTATATTTACATGCTAATGCTGTCTTCGTATGCTCGTTGCTTTCTCTTTTCAATAAATGTATGGTGGCATGTCATCATCTCCCTGTTGTTACCTAAGTATTCCTTTTAGAGAGTTACTTAAGTTCTGAAATTCTATTGTAGTATGAACTTCAAATAAAGAATGAGCCACATCTTCTGTAATCTGTAAAACATGCTATGCTGCTGGCAATCAGCATATTAATTCCTTTTGTGTGATCTTGATCGTACTCGTTGATGTCCGTATCTTTCAGGTTCATAGTCATCTAACAAACCTGCGAGTCCTAGAACTCCGGCGATTACATGTTGCTGTTTCAAGTTTAAGGATGAAGAAACTTTTCTTTTTCAAGTCTTCTTCATCACATGGAAGCCAACACCGTGAGATATCAGCAGCCTCAAAGGATAAAAGACATCGCATAGAGACACAATGGAAGGAAGCATATTCTCAAAACATGCAGAATAAGTTCCAAAATCATCGGGATCTTTCCCCGGTTTCTGGGAGAAAAGTTGCTGAGAATGAGACCATGTCAAGAACAAGGAGCTTGGTTCTGAGGAGGAGTAGGAGCCTATCAACATCATCAGCTGCGAACGATGAAAGTAGGCTTGTTGAAGAAGATCTGACCCATTTCAGGAATCAAAGAAAGTATCCATCAAGTAGTGGTATTTCTGCCCCATTATGTGATTGTCCTGATTGGTAAGTTTTTCTGCTGATAATGGAAGTCTTTTACAGTCCTGCACCAAAATATGTTTCAATATTTTCTTCCCACATTTGGACAAGCAAGGAATGTAGAACTAAAGGTGGTGCTAAATCTAAGGGTTATCCAACAGTTTTTGTCAGGTCTAGATCTGTTACTGGTCTTTCCTCTAAGCTTATGCCATGACATAAACTTATTTCTCAAACAGATAAACATTTCATTAGGTCTAAGATGTATCAAACTCGATCTATGGTAACAAAGAAACAAGCAACTGGCAAAACGAAATGAAAAGGAGAGGCTATTAAGTTCATGAAAAGCTTTGTCTCTCTAACTAAATCATACATCTTGAAAGAGGGTTGTGACCATTAACCTATGTGAGGTGAGTGGGTTTATGTAACGTAAGCTGATACGGATAAAATGATTTTCAGCCATTTTCAGTTGACAGAAAAGGATGTGAAACCTGAGAGACACTATACGCCCACCATTCAAGTTCCTGGTGATGAAGCTTTGTTTGACCGTGCTTGTTCGAATCCATCTTACCCAAGTTCACCACGAAGTTCCTTCGACTCCACTTCAATACCGGGCAAGGTTTTAGATCTCTATATTGACGGTGAGCATCATCAAGAAATGAAATTTGGGATCATTGACCGTCGTATCAGTTGTAATCCTGCCAAAGAGAGGTTCGACTCTTTTCCATCTAGCAACTTGTTTCTCCCTTCTCATGGTGCCTCAAAAGGCCGCTTGAGACCTAAGAAAAGGCCCGACTCTCCTAGGAAGTTAGCAAAGGATGTGGTTGAGAGGCTTTCAAGGTTGGAACAGCATTGTGCTTCAAAGTTGAAAAGTACCGATGAAAAAGACGCCTTAGTTCTTAGGGAGTGCAGTCCTTTTACTGAAATAGAAAATGAGAATTCGTTGTTGGAACACAAAGAGCATGATTTTGACACGGATTCAGAACTAGCAAAAAAGTTAGAGGATGCTAAAGAGAAAGCAACAGTTCTTTATAGGGAGCTTTTCCAGGAAAACTCTGTACAGTATTATGCAGGAAATGCATCGCCTTTATCCAGGAGGGTCAGAGTCCTCCTTGAGGAGCAAAGGAATTTGGTGCTTGAAATCTGTGAACAGTTGCAGTGTCGAATTGCCGAAAGGGTTGCTGCTAAAGAAGCATTTTCCTTGGCGGATGCAACTAGATCAGAGAACGAAGATCTGCAGAAAAGGCTGTTGGATATTCATGAGAAGCTCAAAGTAGCTGAAGAAGTTCAATCCTGTTTAGAGAGAAACCACAAAGAGAAGGAGAAGGAAAACGCGGGTTTGATCAGAACAATGTCGAGGATACAGGGGACTTGCAGTGAACAAGAAAGAACGATCGATGGGTTACGTCATTGTCTAAGTTCTGGTAAGACTGAGAGCAAGACGGAAAAACTGCAGATGGAGCAGTTGAGGTTGACAGGAGTTGAACAGGTTCTAAGGAGACAGTTGGAAGTTAATACTACAGAAGTTGAAGCACTTAGGAGTGAAAATATCTATTTGTTGGAGAGGTTAAAAAAGGACGGGAAAGTGAGTGGCTCCTCAGGTGTAAAGCTGGATCAGGAGCTTGCATCATGTGTTCAGTCCCTACAAAAACTGGGGTTGTCCCTTCTGAATGAGAGTATCCATATGAGTGTAAAGTTGCTCGGAATTCTGAAAAGCAAGAGCAAAAATGATGTATTTTTGGAAGCACATTGTCTTGTCGAATGTGATATGAAGGTTCATGGGTTTAAGAAGGGTGCAGAAGAGCTAGCCAGAAGTCTGAGGAAAGCTGCTTCTACTTTGAACGAGAGAGACGAAGCGATAACTTCTGAAGATGAAAGATTTCAGATTACGAATAAAGAGGTTTTAGAGGTACGTATATATGACATTCAGTAAGGCTTTACAGAAACATTTAAAACATCTCACATTCAACATTATGTTCGTTCCTTGGGCTAAGGTGTGATTTTGTTTTGGAAGGATGACCTGAATTCTGAGCTTAAGGCAGAGAGGTTGGTAACCAGTTTACTCAAGGAAAAGCTGTATTCTAAAGAGAAGGAAGTTGAGCAGCTGCAAGCTGAATTAGCAAGAGCGCTAAGTAATCATGATGTCTGTAAGAGTGAAATCCAGAGTGCATCTGACGCAGTTTCCCGAGTAAATCATGAAATGAAGAATCTCGAGCTTCAGGTTCCCTCAAGGCTCCTTCCATAAAATTTTTATTTTTCCAGTCATTATCTGCATGAAGATCCAGTTATTCATGTTAAGAAATAACCAAAAATCTTGAGGATAATGAAGGACTATACCATTATTTTCCTGTGAACAGATGATCAAAAAGGACGGGACTATTAATCAGCTTGAAGGAGAGGTTCGTTCACTTGGAAGGGAGCTTTCCTCTACCAGAGGGATTCTATCGAAAGTTAGTCAAGAAAGAGACTTGATATGGGAGGAAATGAAGCAAAACAGTGAGAGAAACATGTTACTGAACTGTGAAGTTAGCTCACTAAAGAAGAAAGTCGAGGTCCTTGAAGAAGACACGCTCCTCAAAGACGGTCAAATCTCAATCTTAAAAGACAGCGTTAACAGTACTAGACATTTTGATGCTTTCTTCGCATCAGAACATGGGGTTAAGTTTTAAAATTTGATAGATTTCTTCAGGATATCATTTCTTTCGGGTCAATAAGTGTTGCACTGTTTCCAGGTGTCTGAGTAGCGGACATGGGTACTTTGGTCGGATGATGAATAATCCGATGTGCAAAGCGTCTCGTCTGCAGTGCATATGGTCATGTAAGATGAAGCAGGAGATCTGTCATTCTCACATAATATTCTTGTACAAAGTTATTTGTTGCCCTTTCCACTTCAGCTCCCAAAATGAAGAGAACAGTTAACCTCAACATAAACTTTTATATGTACGTTTAAGTGTGCAAAATAGAGCTACAAGCACAGCAAATAATTTCTTTTTGCTAAATGCTCCATGAGATCCAAATCTTTATTCCTCCATCTTTCTCCTGTGCTCGTACTTTTCATCAAGTTAGTATGGTTGTTTAGAAACTTTATTTGCATTGTTGTAATGTTCACATAAGGTTATGTACACAAGATTTTGAAACCCTGGGACTAGACGGGGAGCCTTGCACTCCGAATTTCATTGTTGTATAATCCGACAATCATTTACGACAACAACGATGTCAACTATGTGTTACCCCATGGTAGCTGGTTTAGCTGCATCGGGATCTCGATTCTAAATATGTTTGCATTAGTATATACATGCTTGCTTTGAAACCAACAGGTGGGTTCAGTCATGAACATCTATTTCATTTGATGTGATGCAACCTTAGTGTTGGTGAGACTACACCCTTTACCTGAACAAAACTGCATTTACATCTAAAGACATGAGAAACATAACTAGCTTTGTATATAAATGCTCAAATACATGTATTGTGAGAATCAAGTGTACAAAATGGTCTATTTCTAAGGCCAAACAAGCTCAGAATCAAGACATAACTGAAGTAAATCTTCTTCTAAAGCCAAATCAGCCTCACTTTGCTTCTGTGTATCTTGTTTTCCACCTTTGCAGGCTTCAGTTTCTCTCTTAATGTTCTTATTATCCTGCATATTAGTAGTTGAAGAAGGGAAACAACCACCATAATCAATAATCTGCATGTTGAGTGGGTGCAGAAACTCTGACACCAACAAAATAAGAGATGCCATCAAGTTTTTTTCTGTGATTTTTTGCTTTGATCTTGATTAGTGTGATGTTTATGATTATGAAAGGTTATAGCTTTGTGAGCATATATATTATAGGAGAGGGAAGTTTCAGACCCACTGTTTTGTGCAGCAGTAATTACAACTGTATGAATATAAGTAGATGGGGTCTGGAGAGGTGTACTTAGTTTTCTTGCTTTCTGGTTGGAGATTCAGCTGTATTTTGCAGCTGGTTTTTATTATACTAGTGGAGGAAAAGGCCAGGACAGCTGGACAGTTGTGTAAAAAAAATCTTTACTTCTTTTTTCTTTCTTTTTCTTTTTTTCTTAAAGATGGCTCGCCGCGGCTCAGCCTTACCCATCTTGCGCCCGGACCGGGTGGTTGGTCTGGACATGACCACCTATTGTATTTGAGGATGGTGGCCGAGATTGAACCTTAGTCTCAAACGTTATCCTATTCTTAATTGTCGAGAGTGGCCTTGTTTGAATTTGATAAGACATGTGCAAGTTATGCCGGACTAAATATTTTGATCTTCGAGGTTAGTAGATTTTCTAGTGGAAATATTCCCTCACCCTTTAATGTAACTTTAGTTTAAAAACTGAAATATTAACTTAACACTAGACATTCTCCTTACTACAAGGGAGAGTGTACTAATCAAGGTTTGAAAAACGGGCAAGTACGAAGGAGGGCACATAATTGTCCCCTCCGTGTGTTTGCTTACGCAATAAACATGATGAACAACATGATAAGTATGTGTTAATTCTTCTACATTGATCATAATATTTATGATAACTAGATGACTTGAATGTTAGTTAGTCCAAAATTTCCTTTTTTTCAACTGAATAGGTAAAACAAAGCTATGATATTGATGGTATTTGACCACTAAGAGAACCTGTCATAACTTAATTGAAAAGGTAAGAAACAACAAAAAAGAGAAAACCAGCATTGGGTTTGGGCCCCTTGGTTTTGGATCTGAAAAAACATGCTGTACTAAAAAACTCTCATTTGATTTCACCAACATAAGAAGAAAAGAAAAAAGAATTTTTTTTTTTTTTTTCCTGCTTTCCTCTGCCCAAATAACTTGAGTTTTACACAGTTTATTTAATTAGTTTGAGTTTTAGTTTATTTTTATTTAGTTTATTCGAGTTAATTAGTAATTTAGTTCAATTCAACTAATTATGTTTTATCTCACAAGGATTTTTTCTTTCTTTTTAGTTCGGTTCAATGCAATTCGGTTCTCAATAATTCGAGTAAAAAGAATATGAATAGTAGGTCTTGTGTGGACCTGGTCTACCGGATACACCACATATAAATAGTCAACTCTTAGAGGTAAAGATTTACTTTTCAATAAAGAGTCATCAGGTCAAAGAGTCACCCCTTGATAAAGTCACCCCTTACTATAAAGAGTCGTCCCTCTAAGACCCTTGTACATGGGACGTAGACATGGTTTATATAAGATTTTGTAAAATATGAATGTAGGATGTGACAAAGGTAGTAGGATGGTAGTAGATTTGATGCCAATGTATATGGTATAACATCATAATCGTGTGAAGACCTTAGTGTTGCTCCGATCCTTGGTAGGTAACAACAATTTGAGCATGCTACAAAGAATAATGCCCAAGTATCGTCAATATTGAGCATTCAGTTGTGATGAACAGTCACTATACTTGACAACAATCCAGAGTGTATAAAAAATCCATGGTGTGCATGGTGGCGAATTTGTAGATGCGATAATTTCTTTCCTATTCAACTTATTTGATGTACATTTCCCTAACATACTCAGGACTTGTTGTCTTGGACTGAACAGAATTGAACTGAACTGAAATGAGCTAAACTTTTTTTCAATGGATATTTGACTCACTTAAACTTACCGTAACCTTTCGATTTTGGACTTAAATGAAAGTACATGTCAAGAGCTTTCCAATGGTATGTGAATTATCGTAATTATATTTCGGAATTGATAACTATTTGATATTGTATTTTAGAGATAAACTGAATTGAAAATAAGCTCAAAACGACGGCATCAATCATATCCAAAAAGAAAAAGGGAAACTGAAAAGCTATACCATAATGGGAGGGACAAAGACAAATATCATCATTATGGGCTAGGTTGGATTGTTATAAGCACATAAGTATTAGAGTATTCACAAAAGATGTTGGGCCAACTAATTGGCTAATTGCCATCTTTGAATGAGTGTGTGTCCTCTTTCATAAGTCATAACTGTCATCTTCGAATTTTCAGTCTACTCTAGGATAGAGTTAAACTTCCTTCATTTTTGAATACCAATCTCTATTATTATTTTGAGTTGAATTAAAAATATTATCACTTTGGTAATTTTCTGTCATAACTTGAAGATATGTATTAGTCAAGTTTGTTGATTCATCAACCTCTAGTTAGATCATGTTCTCTTCACCTGAATTATTACGAATAAATTTTAAATTGAATGAAAATGAAAATAACTAAAAAAAAAACGTAATTTTTTAATATATCGAGTAAGCAGTTGAACTGAATTCAACTAAACTGAAAATTGACTGAATATATAAAGACCACTTTACCTTAAATTTGAGTTGAAATAGTATTTGAGTTGCTAGTGCCATTGGACCCTCATGAATAAAATCAATAACACATCTCTTAATTTTGAGTTGAAACGGTATTTACAAAATCTTGTATGAACGATGTCTACCACTTACACACAAGATACAAGGGTCTTGGAGGGATGATTCTTTATGAGAAGGGGTGACTCCTCGGTCTCAGAAGGATGACTCTATCAAGGGGATGACTCTTTGACCTAAGGGGATGACTTTTTGTCAAGCGATGAACATTTGGATCTGAAGGATGACTCTTAATATCTAACATGGAACTCTTTGTAGTGTATCCGCTAGACCAGGTCTACACAAGACCTACTAAACGGTATTTGGGTTGCTCGTGACATTGGACCCTCATGAATAAAATCAATAATACACCTCTTAAGAAGTGGCCAACCATGTTCTATGCATCTTCTCTTGAATTGGACAAAAAGTACAAAGCTATTGGGCAGTTTCTATTAACAAAGCTCGTCTTGTTCTCTTCTTTCCTTGGATCTTACATTAAAAATGTAACAACAAGCTACGAGCAATCATAATTAGGGGATTATTCAATTATTTAGCTTCAAAGTTCTCAACAACAGACAAATGGGATCTTTTGATTAATTGTGATTTTTGTTAATTGAAATTATGAATTGAATGGGGTAACGGTCTTAAACTAACCACCTGAAATCATGGCTTCTTTCTGCGCTAATATGCCCCTTTACTTGTACTTTATATCCAGAGCCTTAGATTTGGCTTTTCAATTTTTAATTTCTTCATCAATAAACCTTTTTTTTTTCTTCTTTAAAGTGTAACCATGTTTTTGTTTCCATCAATTCATGACAAAATTTATAAACCCCTCTAACGATCGAGGAACGTCGGATACTTGGTGTAACTTTTAACACTCAATACCGAGTCCAATTTAATAGAATGATAATTTTTCGTACTTAGAACCACAATTAAGGGTGTAACGAACTCCTAAAGTTGAGTACCCTTAATTTTATATCATAATTTTGCTATTAAGTATGTGTTGCATGGCAATTGCGAGAGACTACATTTGCTAAAACACAAGTATTGTACTATCTAATCACTTCTAGGAACAATCAATCTCATATATATCAATCAAGAATGATAGAAGGAAAAGAAGAACATGCAAAACATAATCAAACAAAAGAACTCAACTCAAGTTATGGAGCCAATAAGAGAACAAAAGATTCATAATAGAATTACTCTCCTAGACATTCCCCTCAATAGCCCATGAGGATGGAACATGGGACAGAACATAATTGCAAATCACAAAGACATTTTTACACAAACAATAACACAAGTACACTACACAATAGCCAAAGCCTTTTGCCCCCTCATGTTGCAAAAGACATAGGCACAAGACCATTCCTTTGCCTTCCTACCATAAGCCCTGCCTTACCATTCCCACTCCCACCACTGACATTGCCTGTCCTACCACCCACATGCCTTGCCGCCGTAGGCGGCCCGACCTCTCCTCCACATTTCACCGGCCCCGGCCCCACGTTAACCGCCTTTTCGCACCGACAATTCAGCAATCCACCACCCTTCCTCCTCCCTACATTGCCCTCCACGACGACTTCACCACCTCCGTGGTTGCCACTAGAATGCTTCTCCGCCGCCCTTCTCATGGCGGCGTACCCTACTTCCGAGGCAGATACCGAGAAATTACTCAGGCTGGCACGGTCGAACCCCTCGGCTGTTGTGACACTCCAATCAATGCTGACCTCAGTAGGAGCATAACACTCGGTAGGGGCAACTGAGGGTGTCATAGGCTCCTCCTCATCAACACTACTTCTCCTCCTACATAATGGTGGTGTTGTCTTTATGACCAACTCATTGTTACTAATACTACTACTACTACCATCACAAACCATACCAAACCTCTTGATGTTACTAATAGCGTCGTCTATCGAATCCCTTCGAGGGTACGTGGAAGTTGAAAAGCTCTCAATTTCGAACAAGTCCGAGCTTCCATCACTCACATTATCCTCCTCGTAGCTCGTTCTTCGTGATCTTGGGCTCGGATGGCTCCTAGGCTGGAACACTTCAAGAGAATCCCTGTGTGTGTCTTGCTGATTTTGTGGTGCTATGACATTGAACATCTTTTTCACTGCTACTGGTTGATTATCAAGTATTGGGAAAGTGAACCCATTGCTAGTTGCACCACCACTAGCAACATTAGATGCAACAACAATTTTATTAGCACCAATATCCATCTTAGAATTCGGGCTGAATTGTGCAATCCCATTTGGATTTTTGTTGCTATTGTTGCTAGGATCAAATTGTCTTGCCATGAGATTGAGACCCAAGTTGGGATCTTTAAGGGTTGACCCTGATTTTCTTGGGCTGTTTTGGATGGTAGAGTACAAAGATGAAGCAGTTGTACCATTAGATGATGAGCTCCTCCTAAGATCAACCATCCTAGGGGTCTTGGTCTCGATCCTTTCTTCGACTTGGACCGACTTCTTCCCCGAACAAGGGCACTTCCGACCACGAGGAATTAGCCAATTTGTGCTTATCCTTGGCCATCTGTATGAACCATTACTATTATTATTACTATTACTATTACTACCACTACCACTCTTTTGAGAAACGCGGTTGCTGATCATGGCAATGCCAATCGAGCCATGCGGGTTTGTGAGCAAACCCGTCTGGCTATTCCAACTGGCCTCAGAAGAGGCCGTGGGAGTCGCATGGAACGACCTTGCTCGGTTGTTATCAGTCGATGACACAGACGACAGTCTAGCCATCGACGGGTAATCAAGCACTTTGGAGGAAGAAATATGCTGCTGTATTGGACTAAGTGCTTTGTGGTTGTCATTTTGGTTATCATGACCCTCACTGAAGTACCTTGCTGCATCAAATATGCTAATTTGATCAGAATCCTCAGCTTTTTGCTCTGTTCTGTGTTGAAGGTACGACGAGAAGGAAGCGTCTCGTTTGGCTTGGAACTGAGCTCGAACGATAGAGGGTTCGACAACGTCGAAAACTGGCTTATGGCTTTGTTGGTGTTGCTTGTGAATGTGATCAAGTTGATCCATAGTGTTTCTTGGTGGTTTTTCTAGGAGAAAAAGATGGGTTTTGCTCTATGCATTTGATGTGCCTAAATGGGTGTGTAATGTGTAATATATGAATACAGTATGATGAAAGAACTGATCAATAATTATACAACAAGAAGAGAACAAAAGACTACAACTATAGTGTAGGGGTCTTGGTCACAAAGGGGGGTAACTGAGAGAAATGGGTAACCAAAAAATAAAGTGCAAGGATTGTGCAAGATTAGTAACTCTCATATGGGTCTAAATGATTAGGAGAAAAAGTCCATCTTATGTCGGGCTTTAAGCTAGGTATTGTCCTCTCCAGAAATATATATCCCCGAGTACAAAAATGATGGTGTTATTTTATTTACGGTGTCACTGATTAGTTGTCACGTATAGATAATTTTTCGAGTCGAATTCTATTTAAATATTTGAATCGTCGGAATGCATGAATGCATGTGAAATGTATAATTTTGTTTAGGAAAGA
>ONZA01003871.1:41928-55952 GCA_900322205.1 Kewa caespitosa
TGGAGGGTTTTTTTTCCTTTTTTTTTTTTTTTTTTTTTTTTTTTGCCCTATTTACTTTTGTTTTGATTTGTGTAGAATATCTAATTATGGTAATTTGTCGTGAGATTTATGATTATGGAACACTTAATGAATGAAAAACTTAGTAGGGGTTTTAGCTCAGTGAAGTAGTTCAAGTGGCAGAATCACAGAAATGGTTCATTTAGGTAGATTACTTTTTCTTTTCTTTTTTTTTTGTGTTTGTTTTTGTTTTGTTTTGTGTACAAAATCTTATTATGGTGATCATAAGTCATCTCAAATTCATGATAAGTAACCCTCAAATTCCCCTTTTGAGACTCCATAATGAAAAAGTTTACTCAAGTAAATTCAAGGGATTTTTTTTGTCTTTCTCATTTGTTTTTTGTAGGGTTGGGTGGTCCAATTAGGGACCACAATTGAGGTATCAAACTATAAAGCTCAATAGAAAGGGAAGACCCTTTCTGAACCCTTTTGTTCTCCAGGAACTGTTTTTAGAAATACTTCTTCAAATTCATCAAAGAAGTACTCAGAATTGTGGTTTGTTATTGGAAAAAGTAGGTGGGTACCCCGTGATGGGGGTCCCTACTGGATTCTCTCTTACTTTTCTCAAAGATATGGGGTGCAAAAATCTTTCTTTTGAACATGGGTTGTGACTTGTGAAGTTACAGTTCTCAAATACCTACTCAAGTTTGAAGCTTTACTGAGTTCCTTGATATTCCATCTGTGTGAATTATAGTTGTGGTCTGTTCTTTCCCTCATCAGGCACGTAGTTTAGCTAGCAATAGTTAGTTATTAGGTGAGATAAATGTGTTGGTGTTGGTTACTTATATGGCTTAATTAGTCAAGGGCAATATAAATGTGTTGTTAGTTATGTTACCATAAAGTTGTATCTTTGTTATCCAACTTGCTTTAATTTTGTTTCCTTGTTTTTTCAGGGATGGTATAGCTCCTACAAGCCGAAATTTCGGGTGAAAGTTCACGTTTTAGTACCAAAAATGCTACACAAGTTTGTCTTTTGAGGTACTGTTTCTTAGTTTGGTAACTTGATTTTTTCATGCTTTTATAGCACTTGTGTGTAATTAGTGTCCGCTGAATGGTTCCATGCGTTACAATTTGTTTAATCTTCCCTACATGTTCGTTCCCCTAAGTATTGTAAACGTTAAGCACAAGTTTTGCACTTTGCTTAAAGCTCTTGCCTTGTGTCTTTGGTGATGTGTTGTTTGCATTATCATGTGTCTAGAGTTTGTTGTTAATCTAGCCGTTTACGGTTTCCCTTTCTCCTATGCTATCTTCTAGCCTTGACCACAACCGCACAAGTCTTTCATCAGTAGTGATTAGCGGTTTGTTTGAACACAATTTCTGCTGAAAGCCCTTTACTTCGTTTCTGGTGATGTGTTGTTTGCATTATCATGTGTTTAGGGTTTGTGAACAGTTTATCACATTACGATTTCCTTACTCTTCCCTACGCTAGGGTTTGTGAACAGTTTATCACATTACGATTTCCTTACTCTTCCCTACGCTGTTTTCTTCCTTAGTTTTTTTAGACATTGAGCACAATTTCACAGTCATTCATCAGTAGTGATCTAGTGATGGTGGTATCCTTGATGCTCTGTGTATGAATTTTTGTGTCAATACTTGGTGAAGATTCTTCACTAATGAAGTCGAAAAATTTCAACTCTTGCAGGATCCTGGTCTGAGAGCCTGAGGGATAATTTTTCCTTGCATTGTGCATCGTCTGAATTGTTCTTTGTGAAATTAGCTTTCGCAAAATGTTGAACCCAGGGCCTGGAAGAGAAGGCCCTCATGTCCTGAGCATCGTATTCTTGTGCCTGCTCAGTGCATCCTCCATCAATGCCTCTGGGGATATGGAGATACTCTCAGCGATTAGAAAAAGTCTGATCCAGCGAAAAGACATGATTCCCAGCTGGTTTTACTCAGAGATTCCGCCATGCGAATGGAGTGGTGTAGACTGTAAGGGTTCTGTTGTTCAGGGACTGAATTTGCCTTGTAGATCTTCCCCACTTGACCTTCCGTTTCCGAGTGTCATTGGAGAGTTGAAGAATTTGAAGTATCTCAATCTCAGCCAGTGTGGGCTTACTGGCGTTATACCTGAAAATATATGTCGTCTTGAGAAACTTGAGATCCTGGACCTGAGTGGCAATGTCTTGGCTGGTACTCTACCTCCAATGGTGTCTAATCTGAAAGCGCTGAGGGAGCTTGTACTTGATGATAATGGCTTTTCAGGATATTTGCCTTCATCCATTGGTCTTCTCACCGATCTTGTGGAGCTTTCACTTCGTGGAAACTCTTTCTTTGGTGATCTTCCTCCAGAACTTGGAAATCTCTCGATATTGGAGTCCCTTGATCTAAGTGTAAACTCTTTCTCTGGTACATTTCCTTCGACATTGGGAGACCTTACAAGCCTCTTATACTTTGATGCCAGTCAAAACAGATTCAGTGGTTCAATCTTTCCTGGATTCACAAATTTAGTAGGGCTTCGGAAGATTGATCTCTCAGGGAACATGATCACTGGATCCATACCGACTGATATCGGCAAGTTAACAAGCCTCATGTCAATTGATCTGGCTGACAACAGCTTTACTGGAGAGATACCATCATCTGTTGGCAATCTCAGTGCGCTTCAGGTGTTCAACGTCCAGAATTGTAGACTCTCAGGTGCTATTCCTGATGAAGTGTCTGAGTTATCAAATTTGACTTACCTGAATATAGCACAGAACTCCTTCGAGGGAGGATTGCCTGAAGGCATAGGAAAGTTGACGAGTTTAGTTTATCTTCTTGCGGCGAATGCTGGGTTGAGCGGGAAAGTACCCACGCAGCTGGGGAATTGCAAGAAACTGAAGATCTTGAACCTTTCTTACAACTCTCTGTCCGGTCCTCTGCCAGATGCTCTTGCGGGGATGGAGTCAATTGAATCTCTAATGCTGGATTCCAACCACTTCTCAGGGCCGATCCCGATTTGGATATCCAACTGGAAGCAAGTGGAGTCTATAATGATGTCGAAGAACCTCTTTTCAGGAACTTTACCGCTGCTTGACATGCAGAATCTAAGGTTACTTGATCTGAGTACCAACATGATTTCCGGTGAGCTCTCTCCAAGTATATGCAGTGCGGTGTCAATAAACATCTTGTCGTTGTCTGATAATAACTTCACGGGGAGCATAGAGAACACCTTCAGAAATTGTCGTAATCTGACTGACCTGATATTGTCGGGAAACTCTCTCTCAGGCGAGTTACCTGGTTACTTAGGTAGTCTTCCTCTCATCTCACTCGAATTGTCAAAGAACAGATTCTCTGGGAGGATCCCAGATCAGCTGTGGGAATCGAAATCTCTTATGGAGATATCTGCAAGCAGCAATTTGTTTTCAGGGGAGATACCTTCCGCTCTTGCTCAAGTCAAGACATTGCAGAGACTGCAACTAGATAATAACTTCTTTGAAGGGGCCATCCCAGCTTCCATTGGGGAATTGAGAAACTTGACCAACCTCTCTCTACATGGCAACCGGCTAAGAGGAGAAATCCCGTTGGAGCTTTTCAATTGTACAGGCCTTGTATCTTTGGATCTGGGCTCAAACAGCCTTACAGGTCAAATTCCGAAGTCCATTTCTAGGTTGAAGCTACTTGATAATTTGGTATTGTCCAGGAACAACTTCTCGGGCCTCATTCCTGAAGAGATATGCTCTGGGTTCCAGAA
Source organism: Kewa caespitosa (assembly GCA_900322205.1). Lineage (NCBI taxonomy): Eukaryota > Viridiplantae > Streptophyta > Magnoliopsida > Caryophyllales > Kewaceae > Kewa > Kewa caespitosa. The sequence goes on from ONZA01003871.1 coordinate 45,656, forward strand.
GGTGCCGTTGCCAGATTCAGAGTTCACCCAGCATTACGGCATGCTTGATCTCTCCTACAATAAGCTTGAGGGTCCAATTCCTTCGTCGATTAACCAGTGCTTTGTCATTATGGAGTTGTTACTCCACAACAACAAGCTGAATGGAAGCATCCCTTCTGAAATATCTGGTCTGTCTAACTTGACCTTGCTGAATTTGTCTTCCAATCATTTTACCGGCCCTGCTATACCTGAATCCTTCAGCTTGAGGAATCTTCAGGGACTTTTTCTGTCCCACAATGAGCTGTCTGGCTCTGTTCCTGGTAACATGGCCTCATTAATGCCAAGCTTAACCGAACTTGATGTGTCATGGAACAAGCTCAGCGGTTCGCTGACATCATCTGTATTCAGCATCGAGAGTCTGACATACCTTGATATCAGTGCTAATTCATTCTCGGGCCCCATTCCTTGCTACTTTGCATCTTCCAGTTACCTTGTTCATCTGAATGCTAGCAACAACCATTTCTCTGGCCCCCTCTGTGACTCCCTCACAAACCTAACGACCCTTTCCTTCCTTGACCTGCACAACAATGCACTAACAGGAAGCCTGCCTACCTCTTTGTCGAACCTCGCTGCCTTGACGTACTTGGACCTTTCTGGCAACAATTTTGAGAACTATGTTCCATGCGATATCTGCAGCATTGAAGGGCTCTCTTTTGTCAATCTATCTGCCAACAGATTCTTGGGGATTGTCCCAGATACATGCACCAAGCACAGACCATGCTTGGCCCCCGCCCATGCACGAGCTGTGACCCGAGCTCCTGTCTGGTTTGCGATGATTGGAGTCATATTCATTCTTCTCGGTTTAATCATCTGTTTAGTTAGACGCTGGATATGGAGGCACGAAAAAACACTTCTTGACAGTAGAGAAGGCAAGCTTGTTAATACAAGTGAAAAGTCCGACGAGCTTATGTGGAAGAAGTCAAAGGAGCCATTAAGCATTAACATTGCAACATTTGAACACTCTCTGACACGGTTAAGCCCTACAGATATTCTCTCTGCAACTGACAACTTCAGCAAGACGTACATAATTGGCGATGGTGGTTTCGGCACAGTTTACAAAGCATCCCTTCCCGAGGGAAAAACCTTAGCTGTGAAGCGGCTTAATGGGGGTCACTTTCACGGTGACCGGGAATTCCTGGCAGAACTTGAAACAGTAGGTAAGGTTCAACATGAAAACCTAGTTCCTCTATTTGGGTACTGCGTCTTTGCTGAGGAAAGGTTCTTAGTGTATGAATACATGGAGAACGGGAGCCTCGATGTTTGGCTAAGAAATCGAGCCGATGCAGTTGAAGCCCTCAATTGGCCGACCCGTTTCAAGATCTGTTTAGGGTCAGCTCGAGGGATTGCATTTCTACATCACGGGTTTGTTCCCCACATCATTCACCGGGACATCAAGTCCAGCAATATACTACTGGACCACAACTTTGAGCCCAAAGTTTCGGACTTTGGGCTGGCCCGAATAATAAGCGCGTATGAGAGCCATGTCAGCACCGTCCTAGCTGGTACTTTCGGGTACATTCCCCCTGAATATGGGCAGTCCATGGTGGCAACAACTAAAGGTGATATTTACAGTTTCGGGGTTGTGATGCTGGAGCTGGTGACCGGGCGGGCCCCAACCGGGCAGGCTGATATTGAGGGTGGGAACCTGGTGGGATGGGTTAGGGTTATGGTGGCCAATGGGAGAGAAGATGAAGTGCTAGATTCTTATATTCCATCGGTCGCCACGTGGCGACATCAGATGCTTCAGGTACTCGGGATTGCACGAATGTGCACCAATGATAATCCAGCAAAGCGGCCTAACATGCTTGAAGTTGTGAAGCTATTAAAGGAGATCAAAGTGGAGAGTTAAGAGGAATAACTAGAAGACCATCTGACTAGTTCTCTGACTGTGAATTCTCATCTGTAATGTAAGCTGGTAATTGTAATCTGAAGAAGGTTTAGGTTGACAGGAAGTTAGGAACTGTTGTAAATAAGTAACTTTAGAAGGTGAAAATCTAAAAGGCTGATTGTGGGGCATTTGAATGAATGAAGCCCCTTTCCTTCACCAATCAATGAAATCCCTGACTTGTTTCTCTCTGGTAAGAAAAACTGTCACTCTATTCTGGTTGGTTCATTTTCTCTGTACTGTTGATTTCCTGACACTTGGAAGGTTGAGATTGTTAATTTCTGATTAATGCAACAGAAAATGTTCAAGTACTGTGTATGCTTCTCTTCATAATACGTCTTCCCATGGTCCATCCCTGCTGAATTTTAACCCACCAATCTCTGCTCTACCTTTGTCAGCACATAATCATAACTTCTTAAACATCAAGACAATTTACCCGAGTCTAGGATTGAATGGTAATCAACTGAAACTTTGCTTGTTATTGACTTTACCTTCTACTATCATTTGTTGATTTTTGATTATCGATTTTCGAATGGCGGGCTTCTCCGTCTCTCAGGTATGCTAGCTCTTTTACTAGTTCGGATTAGATTACGTAAATTTTATCTGTCCTAACTTGGTCGAGTAGGAAAGATGAACTTCGTAAGCCCATCCTGTGCGGTAGGGAAGGGTATAGAGTAGCCGATTAGATGGCTAACTTACACTAAGGATCTCTTCAGGATTATGTCCCAAATGTTTTGACTGTAGTGTATAACATAATGATTGGAATCATATCATAATATCATAATATTAGTAGTTAAAAAGCAAGTACAAAGCTTGAATGTGAGCCTGTATGGAGATGGTGGCTTGGTCAACAAAAAGAGTTGTTTATACCAAATACAGAAAGACAAAGCAGTAGAGAGAGGGAGAAACAGTGGTGAATTAATTAGCTTTGTGGGCTCATTTTTACTTGCAAGACAAAATTAGTAAATAAAAAAGGACCAGCAATCAGAGTTAGTTGGCTGAGTTGCACAGTTCCACCAACTAATTTAACTACTCCATGATATGTTCTTTCTCTTTCTTTCCCTACTTTGCACCAAACTCAGATGGAACGTTACATATCCTCACACACCCACGTAACGTGATTAATGATTCTGTCTTGTTAATTAAGGCTATAAGCTGAAACTGCTAGTACTATTGTCACTGCAATTTCAAGTTTTGAGGTTCCATATAACAGCTTCTAAGGGAGATTTGCTGTCTTTCATCTTCTTAATTGTCTTGTCATAGTGTTATTAGTGAGGTGAAGATATGAAGGGACGCGCACAAAGATGGATAATTCTCCCTTTCTCCCTCGGCTGTGCTTCTCGATCGACAGTTGCCGTCAGCTCGGCTAGTGATTCCAAGGATGGAACTCCACCAAGTATGATTTCTCTTCCTTCGCTCGCATTCTTTTCTGACACAAGTAAGCTTGTTCTGGTCAGTCGAGCCTATCTCGAGCTGGCAACCTGAGACTTGCATCGGAAAGTGATTCCCTGACCACGTAGCTAAAGCCTAGCATGGTCTCTTTGTCTCTAATGTAAAAATAGTGATTGATTAGAGATTTCGGTTTGGTTGTGAAGGTAGTCAAGGCAGGCAGAAAGATACATCAATTGTCGAGAATAGTGGCAAATACTCTCTTGCATTTAGTCTTCCCAAGCCTAACATATCTCGAGGAATTCGAAGATTGATCAGAAGTATCAGGAGCATGTCTCAAACTTTTGGTAAGTTGTATGAACTGTTAAATGAATTGAAGAGTTTGATTGCCTTCCATATTGCTAGCAGTGGTTAGCAATGAGTTCAATTCCGTAATTGATGTCATGTTCTGTTCTTAGTCCTATGCCCCTAGTAGTTCATTGCCATGAACCAAAGAACCGGTTTGACCCAATGCCGAGAGCATGGAGATAGAGTTACCTAAAGTTGATCCAACCCGAACCTCAACCTGCAGAAACGTGACAGTATATAAAAGCTTTAGACTACAAAACCTTCCTGTATGTGTTAGATTGGCCTGTCTATTGAGTGAGGTGTTCAAAATGACAGGTTACATTAATTATAAATAAGATGACCAAACAATCTGACTGCAAGTTTTGCGTCCTTTCACACGATAACTCGTAAGGTATGCAACTTCACAGTTTACTTCTAGACTTCTAGTAGCTTAATACTCTAAATTTCGTTTTATGACTTCATGGTTCCAATCTTCTTTCAACCCAAGAACAAATGACCAAACCTATTAGTTAAGTGAACCAAATTTTCTGGATTGAATCTTGACTTCATGCATTGTCTCTACGTTAGTGTCACCCTCTACACTCATGTGTGCAGAACGAGCTGCCCGATATATCATTGATGCGGCTCAACTCGTAAAAACTTTATCGAGCAGTACTCGAACTTACTTCAACATATGTTTGTATTACTTGCAATATGATCTCTGATTATACTAACAAGCTATTTTCATCTTCAGTTCACAAAGATGAAATGGAGAATGAAGTGGAAATGGAGATAGGCTACCCAACAGATGTGAAGCATCTAACCCATATTGGATGGGATGGTTCTACTACAATCAACAACCCTGTCAAAGGCTGGGAGAACTTGACCCCTTCAGAGATCATCTCTTTCCCCTCAATCTCTCTCAAACAATTTGAGCTCGCTATGGCCGCCCAAGCCAACGGCAATGCACCATCCCAACAGCTTACAATTAGTCCCTCGAAACCGAAACTCTCTTAAGTCTAAACCATGTAGGGGCTAGGGATCTTTCTCGGAACATTTTTCTTCATTTGAGTAGGTTTTGCATGAAAGGGTCTGATATCAAAGTATATCTGTAATACAAGATTACTTATAATGGTTTCGGGTTGCTTTAACCCGAGATTGTAAACTCATAGGCTAGACTGTTCAGTATACAAAGTCGCATTCTTCCGGTTCCGGGTTAGATTTAACGATTGGGCTTTCAAGGTTGATAATATTGATGATTGTGGTTCCTTGAATAAAACCATGTACAGGGTTTGGAGAGCAACTGTTTCAGTTCCATCAAGCATGAGTTCTGTTTGTCTATTGTTACATGGCAATTCAACTATATCACTCATTTCCACAACTTTGTCCATATACAACCTAATCAAAATCTCAGTAATCAGTATTGATCAGATTAAGCTTAGCTAACCAATGGACAACTGGGTCAATTTTGTTTGCTAATGGATCAAATTCAAATGCAGCAAATACCCATTTTGGAAAACCAAGATTACAACAAGAACCAAACCAAAAGGTTATATATCAGCTCAAAATCCTGTCTTTCAACTAAAACTGATGACATAAACCACTGAATATCAGTAAAAAACAAGTAAAAAAAATCACATATTTCACAAAACCCATCAAAGAAAATGGCCAGAAAATGGCTCAAGCAAACAAAAAGGTTGTATTTGTATATCAGCTCAAAATACAGTCTTTCAAGTGAAACTGATGACATAAACCACTGTACAACAGCAAAACAAGTAAAAAAAATCGCATCTTTCACAAGACCCATCAAACAATTTGGCAAGAAAATGGTTCAAGCAATGCAAAACAGGGTAACAGATTGAAAAACAGCATATTTGAAGTGACCCAACATTTGAAAAGCTAATAAAACCAATTTGAAAGATGAAATCTTTTGATGAATGTAGGCATCACAGCGAGCCAAGAGCTCATTGAAAGTGAGCAAATTGGCTTTCTGGAGATGACTCAAATTGTTGATATTCCAATCCTTTCAGATTTTAAAGTTGCAAATTTTGCAAAGAAGACATAGAGCAACTGATATGTGGGAAAGTGTATCGGCTACTCAGTTGTCTTCAAAGGATCGGTTAGGGTTCTTGATGAAGGTTTGTGCTTGTTATATATAGCCCTACTATATTTTTTGTAATTAAGTTTTGTTAAGTTTCTTTTTCTTTTTCTTTTTTTTTTCACATTGTTCCCAATTTAATTGAATGAACTAATTTGTTTGATTTTATTTAGCTTTCATTTAACTCATTTCTATATAATGAAATTATATTGTACATATCAATATCTCTATGATAGCATATTCAATATTAAAATTAACAGGTAATCTTGTATACAATTGTTGTAGGATATAATATCAAAAGTATCATTTTTTTTTTCCTACTTTTGATTGAATAAGCATCACATTTAGGCCAAATAATTCCAATTATTTGAAAAGGATGTTACCTTATTGCTCAAAATGATTCTTTTTACTTGAAAGTAGTATTGATCACACCTTATGATCATTGTACATGAATATTGTATAGAGTTTACAAATAGTTATCGTTATTAAGACTAGGTTTCCCGTACACGCAATGCGTGTACCGTCAATTGAGAAGTTGGAGAGGGAGTGGGAAGTTGGATAAATGGATCATGTGTTCAGAGAGTGGGAGGTTGGAGGGTGGGGTGTGGTAGGGAGTTTGAAGTAGTTTATTGTTGTAGAAAAATTATGAAGTTTTTTTTAGGTGGAGGGGCATTTTGGGAAGTCCAAGAAATGGACACCAAATTGTAATTGACCTTCTGACTTAATATATTACATAGATATAGCATTTGAATATTACTCTCACTAACTAAGTGTAAGATATTTGTGTTTTGTTCTTACGAACTTCATTTTAAACATTGTAAATCAAATAAATGTATCTGAGGTCAATATAACTGAGACTCGAATTCAAATATCTGATAATATCATCAAAAGAATTTACCAGCTAAACTAGCTGACATCTACCATTTTATACTTGACTCTAACGAGTGAGTACCACCCCTAATACATGTGACATGACCAATAAAATTATCAACACAACGCAACAAGCAAGTGTTAACTACTTATTTTACTAATCAATTTAACAATCAACTGAAAAGAATTTGTGTAAATGTGAAGTATTGAGTCTTGTGGACTTAGTCTATCGTGGGCTAAGGTGTCTCTCACGCTTTGAAAATGTATCTACCAAATAAAAAGTCATATTTTCAAATTACTCCATCCGTTCCAGATTCTTTTTTTCATTTTCCTTTTTGGTCCATCCTACATTCTTCTTTTATTGACAAGTTTTAGATCATGAAATGTCTTAAATGCCCTTTTTCTATTATCTCTCTTTCTACCTACAAACAAACCCATGAATATCTTAATTGCTCATTTCTATTCTCTCTCTTTCTACCTATAAACAAACTCACATGGGTGGTCCCCCTTTCATTCTCTCTTTTCAAAAGCAAATGTATTTGAGTTTTTACTAACAAAAAGTGACTTTTCTTAATCTCCGTGCCCAAACGAAATGGAAAGAAGATTCCGGAACGGAGAGAATAGTTAGTGGCATTTGATTTACGGCAGACTGAGTCTACACAAGAATTGCCAAATGTGAATGGATTACAAAAAAAAGTTGGAAGTTCTTGGATCCAAATCAAACCTTCAAATCTTCTAAAACCAAGACCATACCCACTTCAACACAGGCCAAGCCCCAATCAAACCGAACTGTTATTGGGCCCTCAAAAGTTGCCCAACATGAAAATAATTCTCCGAAAACAAAACAAAAACAAAAAAAGGAAAACACACAAAACCCGAATTTATTCCCCTCTTTCTCTCTCCTAGGGTTTTTCTCTCTCTACCACTTCGCACTTCCTTGCTCGAACTATTCCCAATCGAAAGAGAGAGAGAACCCTAATCTTCTTCAATTCCAATCCGTAAACATGGCGAATCGTAAGTTTTCTAATTTGGAACTTCAATTTATTGTTCAATTTGATCGAATTAGGGTTTTGTTGTTGGTGATTGAATTGATTTGGGGGTTTTGTTGCAGTGGGACCCACATCAGCAGCAGCAGCAGCAGCGACGCCTGTTCGATCGTTCCTTCAGGCGGCGAAGACTGAGGAGGCTGTTCTTCCTCTTCGTGTTGTTCAGATGGAGGGACTGGTAACTTCCTCTATTGATTTTGCGTTAATGTTTTTGTGGATTGTGTTGCTTTGATGATTGTTGATCGGTATGTATGTATGTGCTATGTGATTGTGTTTGATCAATTGATGGTGGTTGGTAGTGGTGTTGTCGAACTGAATATGCTCAATTTTGCATTGGGGTGGGGACAGGTGGGCCGTGGGGTAAGGGCGGGTGGAGTGGAATGGGGAGGCGGGGTGAGCGAGTGGGCGACAGAATCGGGAAGAGAGTGGGGTGAGGTTAGGTGGGAAGGGGAGTGATGGGCGGTGGGCGGGTTGGGGATTGTGGAAGTTGGGAAGTGATTGTGATTATGCTAAAAGTGGAGGTAGATATCTTTCGTACTCGAGCTCCGTTTGGTTAATTTGGTTATGATTTAGTGCGACTTTGTGAACAGTGTCTAAGTGGGAGGGGGGGTTGGTGGGTTGAATTTGGAGAGGTGGGGGGAGATGGGGGAGTGGTTGTTGTTTGATTGTGGAAAGTGGAAAATGATTGTAGTTCAAAGAGAAAATGAGATAGACACATTTTTTATTCGAACTAGTCAGTAATAGTTTAAGTGGGACTCTTAAGTGTTTCCAAGCGGGCTGTGGGTGGTGGTGGCGCTTGTCGACTGTTGAGAGTGATTGTAATACAAATAGAAATGTAGATGTAGATAGGTAGCTTCAATACTTAAACTGTGTTTGCTTAAGCTGGTAATTGTTCAAGTGTGACTCAGCGAACAACGTCCATTTTGGGGGAGGGGGTTGATTCTTTGATTGGGGTGATGGGTGGTGGAGAGGTGTTGGGTGATTGTGGAACGTGATGGTAATTCAAATGGAAGAGATGGTTACCTTCTGTTCTCGAATTCTGTTTGCTTAGGTTGGTGATTGTTGAAGTGCTAACAATTCAAGTGGAGGTGGGGTGTTTGGTTGGGGGTCGGGTGATGGATGTGGGGGGTATTTCTTGATTTTAGAAAGTCGTTATAATTTAAATGGAAAAGAAGATAGATAGCTTTGATACTTAACTCTGTTTGCTTGAGTTGGTAATTGTTTAAGTGCGAGTATGCAAATGATTTCCAAAGAGTGTCTGTGTTTGGGGTGGGGTGGGGGTTGTGGTGTTTGATTTTAGAAAGCGATTGTAAATCTAATGGAAAAGAAGATGGATAGCTTTGTTACTTGAACTCTTAAGTTGGTAATTGTTTAAGTGCGAGGATGCAAACATTATCCAGTTGGAACTTTGGAAGTGGGAGGTTGGGATTAAATTGTGGTGTTGGGTAGCGGGGGCATTGGGTGATTGTAGAGTGTGATTTATTCATGTAGAAAAGAAGATATTTTCGTGCTATTCTGAGTGTGATTTATTCATGTAAAAAAGAAGATGGATTTTCGTATTAGAATTCTATGTGATTTAGTTGGCAATTGTGAAGTGCAATTGTGCAAACAATTTCCAAGTGGGGGCCGGGGGTTGGGTTGGTCTGTATTGGGGTGATGGGCGTTGGGGACATGGGTTGATTGTAGATAGTTATTAATACTCTTATAGAAAAATAGATAGATAGCTTTTGTACTTTTATTCTGTTTGCTTAAGTTGGTGTTTGTTAAGTGAGAACAATTTCCAAGTCGAGGTGGGTGGGGTATTTGGTTGGGGTTGGGGGACGGCAGGGTTCCAAATCGCATTCGATACATATCGTTGCAGTCGATATGTAATGGTATCAATGGCTTGCGATCCGATTCGAGCATAGATTCTGCTTTATCTTACCTTTGAAAATCTTGGCCACTGATAATACCCGGAACGGACTGAGTCATGATTGTTGCTGCAATGAAATTACACATCTAGGGTTTAATTGGAAACCCTTGATCTACTAGTTGGTGCATCAATTGAAAGAGAGAGAGGCGACCCCACCTCCAGCTTCAATTGACTGGTTTCCTGTCACCTGTTCCTGGGGCTTTGGGAGTTTTGGTTTGGCTGAAACCCTAAATCTGAAATAATATGTTTTTGAGAGGTTGCTGTTTGCACTCTTTGTGTCTCCTCACCTTTTCTTTTTTAGTAATGTGGGACTGGACTTTGACCATAGATGTGGACGAAGACAAAGGGGCAGGAAGTTATTGTGATCAAATAAAAAGTATAGCTTACATACTTGAACTCTGTTTGCTTAAGTACGAAGAATCTCCAAGTTGTGAGTTGAGTGGGGTTGAGGGGTGGGTGGGTTTGGTGGCAGTGAGTGACGGTGTAACTGTAATTCAAGTGAAGAAGTTAAAAGCATGGATAGTAGTACGTGAACGCTGTTTGCCTTAGGTTGGTAATTGTTCTAGTTGAAACACTTTTCGAAAGGCTCTGCTGTTGTAGTGCTTTATTTGGGATAATAATTTGTTTGTAATTTGTTTGTTGCTCATAAGATGTGCGCTACGAGCAGGATGAAGTGATGAGTTTTGAGTGGTAAATCATAGCTTTTTATTACCAAACAATTGTCGGTTGGT
>ONZA01003875.1:52832-67372 GCA_900322205.1 Kewa caespitosa
AGTCCCGGACATGTGTCATGCTTTGAAAGAAAACACCCAAAACGGGCTTTAAAAGGGGTTCCCGGGAGCAACTGCCGCCATGGGTGGAGCTAATTTTGATGTAGGAATGCGCCCCTGCGATGGCGGGCCCAATCTCCATCGGGCCCCGGGACGCCCCGGAAACGGCCCCGATCGAAGGGTATAAGTAACGAAATCGGCCCCCGGGGCCCGGAATGAAATTTCACAAAAACTGTGCCACGGACAAATATGTGCCCTAGGAGGCCATTGGAGTCCATTTCGGCCATTTATTTGGTTCGAAACTACCTATATGGCCTTTGCTCCGAAAAGGCCTATATGATGGTCCCGGACACGTGTCATGCTTTGAAGGAAAACGCCCAAAACGGGCTGAAAAAGGGGTTCCCGAGAGCAACTGCTACCATGAGTGGGGCTTTTTTTTATGTGAAAACGCGCCCCTGCGATGGCGGGCCCAATCTTAACCGGGCCCCGGGACGCCCTGAAAACGGCCCCGACCGAAGGCTATAATTCACGAAAATCGGCCCTCGGGGGACCGGAATGAAATTTCACAAAAACTGTGCCATGGACAAATATGGGCCCTAGGAGGCCATTGGAGTTTGTTTCGGCCATTGATTTGGTCCGAAACGTCCTATATGGCTTTTGCTCCGAAACGGCCTATATGGTGTTCCCGGACACGTGTCATGCTCTGAAGAAAACGCCCAAAACGGGTTGTAACAGGGGTTCTCTGGAGCAACTGCCGCAATGGGTGAGGCTTATTTTGATGTGGGAACGCGCCCCTGCGATGGCGGGCCCAATCTCCACCAGGCCCCGGGACGCCCCGAAAACGGCCCCGACCGAAAGCTATAAGTCACAAAAATCGGCCCTCGGGGGTCTGGAATGAAATTTCACGAAAACTGTGCCACGGACAAATATTGGCCTTCAGAGGCCATTGGAGTCCGCTTCGTCCATTGATTTGGTCCGAAACGGCCTATATAGCCTTTGCTGCGAAACGGCCTATATGGTGGTCCCGGACACGTGTCACGCATTGAAGGAAAACGCCCAAAACGGGCTGTAGAAAGGGTTTTCGGGAGCAACTGCCGCCATGGGTGGGCCTTATTTTGATGTGGGAACGCGCCCCTGCGATGGCGGGCCAAATCTCCATCGGGGCCAGGATGCCCTCGGAAACACCTTTTATAGCGTGTTTGGGCGTTTTCTTTCAATATAGGCCATTTCAGACCAAAGGCCTTACAGGCCATTTCGGACCAAATCAATGGCCGAAACGGACTCTACTGGCCTCATAGGGCTCATATTTGTACTTGAAAAAATTTTCGTTAAATTTCATTCCGGACCCCCGGGGCCGATTTTCGTGACTTACAGCCTTCGGTCAGGGCCATTTTCAGGGCGTCCCGGGGCCCGGTGGAGATAGGGCCCGCCATCGCATGGTCGCGTTCCCACATCAATATAAGCCCCACCCATGGCGGCAGCTACCCCTAGGAACAACTTTTACTACCCGTTATGGACGTTTTCCTTCAAAGCCCGACGCATGTCCGGAACTACCATATAGGCCATTTCGGACCAAAGGCCACATAGGCCATTTCTGACCAAATCAATGGCCGAAACAGACTCCAATGGCTCCCTAGGGCCCATATTTATCCATGGAACAGTTTTCGTGAAATTTCATTCCGGACCCTCGAGACCCGATTTTCGTGACTTATAGCCTTCGGTCAGGGCCATTTGCGAGGCATCTAGGAGCTCGGTGGAGATTGTGCCCGCCATCGCAAAGACGCATTCCCAAATCAATATAAGCCCCACCCATGGTGGTAGCTGCCCCCGGGAACATCTTTCCAAGCCTGTTTTGGGTGTTTTTCTTCAAAGACCGACATGTGTCCCGGACCACCATGTAGGCCATTTCGGACTAAAGGCCATATTGGCTATTTCGGACAAAATAAATGGAAGAACGGACTCTAATGGCCTTCCAGGGCCCATATTTCTCTGTGGCACATTTTCGTGAAATTTCATTCCGCACCCCCTGGGGCCGATTTTCGTGACTAGCCTTCAGTCGGGGCCATTTTCGGGACGTCCCGGGTCCCGGTGGAGATTGAGCACGCCATCGCAGGGGTGCGTTCCCACATCAATATAAGCCCCACCCATGACGGCAGCTGACCCCGGGAACACCTTTTTACATACCGTTTTTGGCGTTTTCCTTCAAAGCCCGACACGTGTCGGGGACCACCATATAGGCCATTTCAGACCAAAAGCCATATAGGCCATTACAGACCAAATCAATGGCCGAAACGAACTCCAATGGCCTCTTAGGACCCATATGTGTCCGTGGCAAAGTTTTCGTGAAATTTCATTCCGGACCCCCGGGGGCCGATTTTCTTGACTTGTAGCGCTTCGGTCAGGGCCATTTTCGGGGCGTCCCGGGGCCCGGTGGAGATTGGGCTCACCATCGCAGGAGCGCGTTTCCACATCAATAGAAGCCCCACGCATGGCGGCAGCTGCCCCGGGAACACCTTTTACAACATGTTTTGGGCGTTTTCCTTCAAAACTCGACACGTGTCCAGGATCACCATATAGGCCATTTCAGACGAAATCAATGGCTGAAACGGACTCCAATGAAATCATAGGGCCCATATTTGTACGTAGCACAGTTTTCGTGAAATTTCATTCTGGAATCCCCGGGGACCGATTTTCATGGCTCATAGCCTTCGATAGAGGCCATTTCCAGGGCGTCCCTGGGCCTGGTGGAGATTGGGCCCGCCATCGCAAAGGCGCGTTCCCAATTAAATATAAGCCCCATCCATGGCGGCAGCTGCCCTGTGAACACCTTTTGCAGCCCGTTTTGGGTGTTTTCCTTCAAAGCCCGACACGTGTCCGGGACCACCATATAGGCCACTTCGAACCAAAGGCCATATTTGGCCATTTCAGACCAAATCAATGGACGAAACGGACTCCAATAGCCTCCTAGGGCCCATATTTGTTCGTGGCACTGTTTTCGTGAAATTTCATTCCGAACCCTCAAGGCTCCATTTGCGTGACTTATAGCCTTCGGTCAGGGCCATTTCCAGGGCATCCCGGAGCCCGGTGGAGATTGGGCCCTCCATCGCAGGGGGGGCACTCCCACATCAATATAAGCCCTACTCACGGCGGCAGCTGCCCCCGGGAACACCTTTTACAGCCTGTTTTAGGCGTTTTCCTTCAAAACTCAACACGTGTTCAGGACCACCACATAGGCTATTTTGAACCAAATCAATGGCCGAAACGGACTCCAATGGCCTCCTAGTGTCCATATTTTTTCGTGGCACTGTTTTTGTGAAATTATATTCGGGACCCCGGGGATCCGATTTTCGTGACTTATAGCCTTCGGTCGGGGCCATTTCCAGGGGGTCCCCGGGCTTGGTGGAGATTGGCCCGCCATCGCAAGTTCGCGTTCCCAAATCAATATAATCCCCACCCATGGCGGCAACTGCCCACGGGAACACCTTTTACAGGCAGTTTTAGGCGTTTTCCTTCAAAGCCTGACACGTGTCCGGGACCACCACATAGGTCATTTCGGACCAAAGGCCATATAGCCCATTTCTGCCCTAATCTATGGCCGAAACGGTCTCCAATGTCCTCCTAGGTCCCATATTTGTCCGTGGCACAATTTTCGTAAAATTTCATTCCGAACCCCCGGGGGCCGATTTTCATGATTTATAGCCTTCGATCAAGGCCATTTATGCGGCGTCTCGGGACCCGACAGAGATTGAGCCCGCCATCGCAGGGCCCGTTCTCACATCAATATAAGTCCCACCCATGGCGGCAACTGCCCCTGCGAACACCTTTTACACCTCGTTTTGGGTGTTTTCCTTCGAAGCCCAACACGTGTATGGGACGATCATATAGGCCATTTCGGACCAAAGGCCATATAGGCTATTTCGAATCAAATCAATGGACGAATGGACTCCAATGGACTCCTAGGGCCCATAATTGTCTGTGGCACAGTTTTCGTGAAATTTCATTCCGGACCCCTAGGGGCCGATTTTCGTGACTTATAGCCTTCGGCCGGGGCCATTTCCGCTGCGTCTCGGGGCCCGGTGGAATTGGGTCCGCCATCGCAAGGGCGCATTCCCACATCAATACAAACCCCACCCATGGCGGCAGGTGCCCCCGAGAACACCTTTCAGAGCTCGTTTTGAGCGTTTTCCTATATAGGCCATTTCGGACCAAATCAATGGCCGAAACGAACTCCAATGACCTCCTAGGGCCCATATTTGTCTGTGGCACAGTTTTTGTAAAATTTCATTCTGGATCCCCGGGGGCCGATTTTCGTGACTAATAGCCTCTAGTCGGGGCCATTTCCGGGCGTCCAAGGACCCGGTTGATATTGGGCCCGCTATCGCTGTGGCGCGTTCCCACATCAATATAAGCCCCACCCATGGCGGCAGCTTCCCCTGGGAACACCTTTTACAACCCATTTTCGGTGTTTTCCTTCAAAGCCCGACACCTTCGGACCAAAGGCCATATATGCCATTTCGGAACAAATCAATGGCTGAAACGGACTCCAATGGCCTCCTAGGGCCCATATTTGTCCATGGCACAGTTTTCATGAAATTACATTCCGGACCCTCGGGGGCCGATTTTCGTGACTTTTAGCTTTAGGTCGGGGCCATTTTCGGGGCATCCCGGGTGTTACGGTCCGACACGGCTCTCCCATGGGTTGATGCAGCCATGCCATATGAGCCTACTCTCGTGCTTGCTGATCGAATACTGATGTTGTTTTTTCGTGCAGATATGCGTTATGATGTGCTTCCTTGATTGTGCTTTCCGGGCCTGTTGTGCATATGATGAATGTTGGTCCGTCGTCGGATTCTAGTGTCGAACGCCGCACGGGCGTTTGCATGTCTTGTCCGTGAATATGTTATTAGAGCTGGCTCAACTTCGTTCGACTTCTGTTGGCTTCTCCAAAGCCACCGGTGCAGGAGGCACCATTGTGGGCGTTACAAGCGTGTCCTAGTAATGGACATTTCATGTGGAGTGTTAGCTATGTTCTGCTGTATGCCTGTGGTGAGATTCAAGTTGATGAGTGCGCCTCGTTGAGACGATCGTGGGGACACACGCAAAGAACTGAAGAAAATGCAACATTCGCCGGAAGTGTTGAGGCGAAGCGCATTATGATGCTGGGGAGGCATGTTGGATGGATCCTGTGCTGAAGGTTGCTTTGGTGCCGGGCTAGCTGGACATGTCATTGTGAGGAATGAATATTACGAGCGAGGCCGGGTCACGAAGCATGTTCAATTGCATCGAGGACGATGCAAAGTTCATTGGGGGAGCGTGTTACGATCCGACACTGCTCTTCCGTGTGTTGATGCAGACATGCCATATGAGGAAACTCTCGTGCTTGCTGGTCGAATACTGATGTTATTGTCTCTTGTTGTGCTTTTTGGGCTTGTTGCACATATGGTGAAGGCTGGTCCGACCTCGGAAGCGAGAGTCATGCGCCGCACGGGGGTTCGCGTGTCTTGTCCGTGAAACCCGGGCTCGGTGGAGATTGGGTCCGCCATCGCATGGGCGCGTTCCCACATCAACATAAGCTCCAGCCATGGCAGCAGCTGCTCCTCGGGAACACCTTTTATAGTCTGTTTTAGGCGGTTTCCTTCAAAGCATGTCACATGTCCGGGACAACCATATAGGCCATTTCGGACCAAAGGCCAAATAGGCCATTTCGGACCAAATCAATGGCCGAAACGCATTCCAATGGCCTCCTACAGCCCATATTTGTCCGTGGCAGTTTTCGTGAAATATCATTCCGGACCCCCGAGGGCCGATTTTCGTGACTTATAGCCTTCGGTCTGGGCCATTTTCAGGGCGTTCAGGGGCCCGTTGGAGATTGGGTCCGCCATCGCATGGGCGCATTCCCACATCAATATAAGCCCCACCCATGGTAGCAGCTGACCCCGGCAACACCATTTACAGCCCGTTTTGGGCTTTTTCCTACAAAGCCTGACACGTGTCCGGGACCACAATATAGGTCATTTCGGACCAAAGGCCACATAGGCCATTTCGGACCAAATCAATGGCTAAAACGGACTTCAATGGCCTCCTAGGACCCATATTTGTCCGTGGAACAGTTTTGGTGAAATTTCATTCCGGACCCTCTGGGGCAGATTTTCGTGACTTATAGCCTTCGGCTGTGGCCGTTTCCGGGGCATCCTGGGGCCCAGTGGAGATTTGGCCCGCCATCGCAGTCCCCACATCAATATAAGCCCCACCCATGGCGGAAGCTGCCCCCGTGAACACCTTTTACACCCAGTTTTGGGCGTTTTCCTTCAAAGCCCGACACGTGTCCGGGACCATCATATATGCCATTTCGGACCAAATCAATGGCCGAAACAGACTCCAATAGCCTCCTAGGGCCCATATTGGTCCGTGGCACAGTTTTCGTGAAATTTCATTGCGGACCCCCGGCGGCAGATTTTCGTGACTTATAAAGCCTTTGGTCGGGGCCATTTTCGGGGCGTCGCGGGCCCTGTGGAGATTGGGCCCGCCTTCGCAGGGGCGCGTTCCCACATTAGTACAAGCCCTTCCCATGGCGGCAGCTGCCCTCGAGAACACTCCCGTTTTGACTGTTTTCCTTCAAAGCCCCACACGTGTCAGGGTCCACCATATAGGACATTTCGGACCAAATTAATGGCTAAAACGAACTCCAGTGGCCTCCATGGGTCCATATTTGTCCGTGACACAGTTTTCGTGAAATTTCATTCCGGACCCACGGGGGTCGATTTTCGTGACTTATACCTTTCGGTCGGGGCCATTTCTGGGGCGTCCCAGGGCCTGGTGGAGATTGGACCCGTCATCGCAGGGGCGCGTTCCCACATTAATATAAGTCCCACCCATGGCGGTAGTTTCCCACTGGAAGACCTTTTACACCCTGTTTTAGGCGTTTTCCTTCAAAGCCCGACACGTGTCCGGGACCACCCTATAGGCCATTTCGGACCAAAGGCCATATGGGCCATTTCAGACAAAACGGACTCCATTGGTCTCTTAGGGCTCATATTTGTCCGTGGCACAGTTTTCGTGAAATTTCATTCCGGACCCCCGGGTGCCGATTTTCGTGACTTATAGCCTTCGGTCAGGGCCATTGTCGGGGCGTCTCGGGGTCCAGTAGTGATTGAACCAGCCATCGCAGGGGCGCGTTTTCACATCAATATAAGCCTCATTCATGGCGGCTGCCGCCCATGGGAACACCTTTTACAGCCCGTTTCGGGCGTTTTCCTTCAGTCGGGACCACCATACAAGCTATTTCAGACCAAAGGCCATTTTGGACCAAATCAATGGCCGAAACGGACTCTAATGGCCTACTAGGGCCCACATTTGTCCGTGGCACAGTTTTCGTGAAATTTCATCCCGAATGCTATAAGTCACGAAAATCGGCCATCAGGGATTCGGAATGAAATTTCACGAAAACTGTGCCACGGAAAAATATGGGCCCTAAGAGGCAACTGGATTTCGTTTCGGCCATTGATTTGATCCGCAATGGCCTACATGGCCTTTGGTCCGAAATCACCTATATGGTGGTCCCGGACACGTGTTGGGCTTTGAAGGAAAAAGCCCAAAACGGGCTGTAAAAGGTGTTTCCGGGTGCAGCTGCCGCCATGGGTAGGGCTTATATTGATGTGGGAACGCGCCCCTGTGATGGAGGGCCCAATCTCCACCGGGCTCCGAGACGCCCTGAAAATGGCCTCGACCGAAGGCTAAGTCACGAAAATCGGCCCTGGGGTTCCGGAATAAAAATTCGCGGAAAGTGTGACACGGACAGATATAGGCCTTTGGAGGCTATTGGAGTCCGTTACGGCCATTGACTTGGTCCGAAATGGCCTATATGGCCTTTGGTCCGAAATGGCATGTATCGTTGTTTGAAATCCTAGGATGATTTAAATGACCGTAATTATTTTTATCTAAACATATCATGATGCAATTTAAAAAACCAGTTTCAATTGGTGTATCTATTGAAAGAGAAATACCGTTGAAACGCTAACGATTGTTAAAAAGCGTTAAATTGAACACCAATAACAACCGCGATTTTTAATATTTAAAAGCCGAGTATGATTACTAAAATAAAAAAAATAAAAATTATTAATAAATAACCAAAACAAGATGTTCCCAGGGGCAAGTTGGACGGGCCTTACATTGATGTGGGAACGCGCCCTTGCGATGGGGGTCCTAATCTCCACCGGACCCTGGGACGCCCTCGATGGCTGAAACTGAAGGCTATAAGTCTCGAAAAACAGTCCCGGGGGTTAGAAATGAAAATTGAAGGAAACGGCACCGTGGAAAATATGGGCCATAGAAGGCCATTGGAGTTCGTTTCAGCTATTGATTTGGTCAGAAATGGTCTATATGGCGGTTTCGGATACGTGTCGGACTTTGAAGGAAAATGCCAGAAATGGAATGTAAAAGGTCTTCCCGGGGGCAAGTGTCGCCAGGGGTGGGCCTTAAACTGATATGGGAAGGCGCCCTTGCGATGGGGGGACCAATCTCCACCGGGCCCCAAGACGCCCCGAAAATGGTCGAAACCGAAGGCTATAAGTCACGAAAATCGGTCCGGGGGTCTGAAATGAAAAGTAATGAAACGGCACCATGGACAAATATGGGCCCTAGGAGGCCATTGGAGTCCGTTTCGTCCATAAATGTTGTTGGAAATGGCCTATATGGTTGTCCCCGATACGTATCGAACTTTGAAGGAAAAAGCCAAAAACGGGTTGTAAAAGGTGTTCCCGAGCGCAAATGTCGCCAACGGTGGGGCTTATGGTGATGTGGGAGCACGCCTTCTATATGGGGGTGCCAATCTCCACCAGGCCCAGGACGCCCCAGAATTGGCCGAAACCGAAGGTTATAAGTCACAAAAATCGGCCTCAGGGGTCCAGAATGAAATTTCATGAAAACTGTGCCACGGATAAATATGGGTCCTAGGAGGCCATTGAGTCCATTTCGACCATTGATTTGGCCGGAAATGGCCTATATGGTGGTCCGGAACACGTGTCGGGCTTTGAAGGAAAACGCCCAAAACGGACTGTAAAAGGTGTTCTCGAGGCAAGCTGCAGCCATGGGCTTATATTGATATGGGAACGCGCCCCTGCGATGGCGGGCCCAATCTCCACCGAACCTCGGGACGCCCCGGAAATGGCCCCAACGGAAGGCTAGTGACGAAAATCGGCCCCCAGGGGTCTAGAATGAAATTTCACAAAAATTTTGCCACAAACAAATATGGGCTCTAAGAAGCCATTGGAGTTTGTTTTGGCCAGTGATTTGGTCCGAAATGGCCTATATGGTGGTCCCGGTCACGTGTCGGGCTTTGAAGGGAAACACCCAAAACGGGGTGTAAAAGGTCTTCCAGCGGGAAGCTGCCGCCATGGGTGGGGCTTATACAGATGTGGGAACGCGCCCCTGCGATGGCGGGCCCGATCTCCACCAAGTCCCGTGACGCCCTGGAAATGCCAAGGCTATAAGTCACAATAATCGACCCCAGGGATCAGGAATGACATTTCACGTAAACTGTGCCACAGTCAAATATAGGCCATAGGAGGCCATTGGAGTCCGTTTCGGCCATTGATTTGGTCTAAAATGGCCTATACGGCCTTTGGTCCGAAATGGCCTAAATGGTGGTCCCGATCACGTGTCGGACTTTGAAGGAAAACGCTCAAAATGGGCTGTAAAAGGTGTTCCCTGGAGCATCTGCAGCCATGGGTGGGGCTTATATTGATGTGGTAACGCGCCCCTGCGATGGCGGGCCAAATCTCCACCAGGCCCGGGACGCCGCGGAAATGGTCTCGACCGAAGGCTATAAAGTCACGAAAATCGGCCCTCGGGGTCTGGAATGAAATTTCACGAAAACTGTTCCTCGGACAAATATGGGCCTAGGTGGCCATTTGGAGTCCGTTTCGGCCATTGATTTGGTCGGAAATGGCCTATATGGCCTTTGGTCCGAAATGGACTACATGGTGGTACCGAACACGTGTCGGGCTTTGAAGGAAAACGCCCCAAACGGGCTATAAAAGGTGTTCTCATAGAAGCTGCCGCCATGGGTGGGGCTTATAAAAAAATGTGGAAATGCGCCCCTGTGATGGAGGGCCCAATCTCCACGGGCCAGAATGCCCAGGAAATGGCTCCAACCGAAGGCTATAAGTCACGAAAATCGGCCTCCGAGATCCGAAATGAAATTTCACGAAAACTGTGCCACGAATAAATATGGATCATAGGAGGCCATTGGAGTCCGTTTTAGGCATTGATTTGGTCTAAAATGGCCTATACGGCCTTTGGTCCGAAATGGCGTGTATTATCGTTTGAAAGCCTAAGATGATCTAAATGACCGTAAATGTTTATATCTAAACATCACATGATGCAATTTAAAAAAACACTTTCAATGGGTTTATCCATTGAAAGAGAAATAACGCTAAAAAGCTAACGATCGTTGAAAAGCGCTAAATATGAACACCAATCACGACTGCGATTTTTAATACTTGAAAGCCGAGTATGATTACTAAAAAAAATTCTTAATAAATAACTAGAACGAGATGTTCCCGGGGGCAAGTTGGGTGGGCCTTACATTGATGAGGGAACGCGCCCTTGCGATGGGGGTCCTAGTCTCCACCGGACCCTGGGACGCTCTGGAAATGGCTGCAACTGAAGGCTACAAATCACGAAAATCGGTCCCGGGGGGTCCGAAATGAAAACTGAAGAAAATGGCACCGTGGAAAAAGATGGGCCATAGAAGGCCATTAGAGTTTGTTTCAGCCATTGATTTGGTGAGAAATGTCCTATATGGTGGTCTCGGATACGTGTCGGACTTTGATGGAAAACGCCGAAAATGGGTTGTAAAAGGTGTTCCCTGGGGCAAGTGACGCCAGGGGTGGGCCTTATATTGATGTGGGAACGAGCCCTTGCGATGGGAGGACCAATCTCCACCGGGCCCAGGACGCCCTGAAAATGGTCGGAACCGAAGTCTATAAGTCACGAAAATTAGTCCGGGGGGTCTGAAATGAAAATTGATGAAACGGCACCGTGGACAAATATGGACCTTAGGAGGCCATTGGAGTTCATTTCGGCCATAAATGTTGTTGGAAATGGCCTACATGGTTGTCCCCGACACGTGTCGAACTTTGAAGGAAAACGCCGAAAACGGGCTATACAAATTCGCCATGGGTGGGGCTTATATTGATGTGGGAGCGCGCCTTTGAGATAGGGGGTACCAATCTCCACCAGGCCCCGGGACGCCTTGGAATTGGCCGAAACCGAAGGTTATAAGTCACAAAAATCGGCCCCGGGGGTCTGAAATGAAAATTGACGAAAACGGCACCATGGACAAATATGGGCCTAGGAGGCCATTGCATTCTATTTTGGCCATTAAATTTGTTGGAAATGACCTATGTGGCTGCCCAGACACGTGTCAGACTTTAAAGGAAAACGCCGAAAAAGGGCGGTAAAAGGTGTTCCTGGGTGGAACTACCACCATGGATGGGGCATATATTGATGTGGGAAAGTTCCATAGTTGTGGGGAGATAAATCTCCTCCCGAGCCTAGAATGCCCCGGAAATTGGCGAAACCGAAGGTTATAAGTCATGAAACTCGGTGGATCCGAAATAAAAAGTGATGAAAATGGCGCCACTTACGACATTTCTGACCTAGCCATCGACAAAATGGACATCAATGGCCTCCTCAGGGTCATATTATCAATGTAATATTTTTATTCTTTTTTTTTTTCAGATCTTCAGGAACCGTTTTTTCGTGACTTATAGGCTTATATCCTTAAATTTCGGAATTATTTTTCTAGTTGTCATAGGTTCATAGTGGTCAATTGTTAAAGGCTAAAGCTCAGGAAACCTCATATGATCACATATTCACATCTTGATTTGGGGCAATCATATTGTCATGACTACTAATCTTGGAATGTCTTCACATTTGTTTAAGGTTGAATAAACACCACAACTTGCACAGTTGCACATTCCTTAATAATCTAAGACCCTTTTATTTTCATTATCCACCGTATAGCATATGCAAGCACTAATTTATCAACCTACGACAATCGCATATAAGCTGGCCATTTCTTGACCATTTTGGAAATTTGGACTTTTGACGTGCATTTTATTCTCTCAATTTATTTATTTTTGTCCACCATGATTTCGCACCTTAAAACTGCTATTATGGATCCAACGAAAAAGGCTAATACTACAAAACTCAAATCATCTCATAATTTATATATTAGTAGGTCTTGCGTGGACATGGTCTACCGGGTACACATAAATAGTCGCCCCTCTTAGATACAGAGAGTCACCCCTTATATACAAAGATTTTTCTATTGACAGAGAGTCATCCCCCTATGCAAAAAGTCACCCTACCCCGTGATAGAGTCATCCTCTGAGGCCAAATAGTGACCCCTTACCACAAAGAATCATCATTCTAAAACCCTTGTACCTTGAGTGTACCTGGTAGACATGGTTTATACAAGATTTTGTATTTACATATACATATTGTATATGATTTCATCGTATCGTAGGACATACTACAAACTTAGCTTACCTTTACAAGTGAAGGCACATGACACATGTAAGTGTAGCCTCTGTTCCACGTGACATCCCCTGATCCGTTGGACACATGACTTGCACTATTCTTTGATTCATTAACCCACTTATTTATAGGATTGCTTTTTACGGCACAAAAAAATGATTAGGAATGAAATCATCTTCACTACATCAGTTAATCAAAGGGTTGTTATGAGCTAATCTGAATATGTATCCAAATGTACTCATCATGCACTATGTCAACCATTAATGTTCCTTTCATTCCCTTCGAGACAGAAAAAATTAATGTTCCTTTTATTGAAGGCTTATTGTTCTAGTTTCTCCAATAATGATTATTGGATTTTGCTAACCATAGCCCTTAGGGCTATGTTTAAGCCACTATTAGCATTAAATACATCTCCAAAAATGGTATTATGTTTGGGATTTATCACCAAAGCACGCGTTGCTCGGGGTAAGATTTATTGTTCATTTCTATTCTTAGATGCTTAAACATAGCCCTTAGGGCTATGGTTAGCATTTTCCATGATTATTATTTGAGTTGAGTTTATGATGGATTGATTTGATTGAATAGATTATTAGATTTTTCTTTTTTGGGGGGGAGGGGGCGAGGGGTTAAGAACAAATAATGTGCATAATTTTAAACATTACATAGTAGTCAATTGATTTTACTAAACTTTTGACTTATATTTGTCTTTGTTATTGTGTTCGTAAGCATCACTTATCTCCGTTAAAAGGTAGTAATTTCATGAAAGAGCGAAATTGATAACTTTTTATAGACACATCTCATTTTCAGATTATCGTTCCTATCTTGGACTCCTTCCATCACGAATAAAAATAAAATTAAAGATTCAAAAAAAATAAAAAATAACAACTCCATTCCCATTTTGTGAATAGTCTATTGTACTCACATAGTTCATGGAAAGTTGAAGATGATGAGTAGTTTCTAGAAAAAGCACATGTTGTAAAAATAATTCTCATTGATTTGGTAGTTCATTTATATTCCTTACAAGCGACATCAATGAGTTCCCAATCTATTGGACTAGAAATGAAGGGACACCTTAGCAAGCTATGATGGGAAAGACTTGACAAGTGTAGCCTAATTACCTGTATCCTTAGGTGGTAAGCACTTTGATTCATCACTTGAAGTATATTCTAATTAAGGTCAACATACATATGCTAAAATTATTAATAGATGATGGCTTGCTTCTGCTAGGTCAACATAGGCCACAACAGTTTAATACTGATTAGACTTAATGATCGAATGACCGATGTGGCAAGCATGAGGTCCTACATCATTGCTAGCTTGCATCTACATATAGTTCCCCATGCTTTCATACATGTATATCATAGTTGCATACCTTTCCAAAGAGATAATCGCCAATAGAGAGGTCATGCGGCTAGGTTTTGATTATTAGTTTTAATACTGTCTTTTTTGAGGGGTAAATATAATGAAAAAGAAATGTAGTGTTTTTAATGTTAATTATTAAGCTTCTGAAATTAGTTATGTGATGTATATTTGAGGGTTATTGTATGTACCATATCTTTATACTACTGGTGCAAGTATGTAGTCCGTTGACTCACAAAGCTAGAAGATCAGATGGAGAAGAAGCCTAGATGGTAATGCACTGATCGAAAATTAGAAAAGATCTGGGTTTGATTCCTACCCAAGGCACTTGTACCTACTCCTTATCCACCTGATAAAGAAAATGAATGGAGGAGGCAAAACTATATCTACTAGCTAGTACGATTCTATGAAGTTGAGACTCCATATTAACACCCTCATGTGAATGTGTCACTTGCCATTTCTCCACCAATTCGATGGAGTTTAGAGGAGGACAATTTTTTCAACGACATCAATACAGGGTCAATAATCAAGAAGTTTCCAAACAGAGTTTTTGTCTCGGCAAAAAAACGAGGTCCATTTGTCCTTGCAAGTAAAGTAGCTTAGCTCAACTAGGTATATACGTTCCTAACTTTATAATATGA
>ONZA01003876.1:10133-27613 GCA_900322205.1 Kewa caespitosa
AAAAAAAAATGAGTTGTAAACTCGTATACGAATTCTTAGGTGAACAAAGTGTATACAAAAACTAATTTTAAGGGTGATTTTTATACTTTCAAAGAGTGACTCTTAGGGGGTAACTTTTAAGGATTAGAACCGCTTCTTAAGAATAACACATCTCAGTAAAAGAAAACTTAGTTGGTGTGGATTAATTAAGTATACCAAGTACATTATTAAAATCCAAAATCAAACAAACAAACATGAAGATTCTGTAGTAGGGTCCAGTCCATTCTGTCAAAAAAGAGCACACCATTTGCATATGGAGTTTATGACTTCAGCTGTGACGCAAATCCCCTCCATTTACCAACCACTCCACTAATATTCAACTCCATTGCCACTCACCACCTATAAATAGCTTAGCTTTCTGAATGCCTCAAAGCTACCATTAACTAAAGATCAAAGTTCGACACAGTGAGAAAAGAGTGAAAGTAGATCATGGCAGGGACAATAAGAAGGATAAAGCTAGGCTCACAGGGTTTAGAAGTATCAGCCCAAGGACTGGGTTGCATGGGCATGTCAGCCTTCTACGGACCGCCCAAGCCTGAAGACGACATGATCAAGCTCATCCACCATGCCATCACTTCTGGGGTCACCTTCCTAGACACATCTGACGTGTACGGGCCACATACCAATGAAGTTCTCCTTGGCAAGGTACTAACTTTTTTTTGCATTGTACAAGTAGTACTGTTGGTAGTAGTAGCAGCAAGTGCAGCTCAGTGATCAATTATGCAAAATTGTGACCCTTAATGATAGCATTTGGCTTTATATGGTGATTTCATTGATATTGTTTGGCTGGTTGGTGGTAGGATGATTGCTTCTATGAAACTTTTGATCTTTCTTTGAGTTGTACCAACTTGTGTGTTCTCCTCGGCATTTGATTGGCTATTGGGAGTCCATTTCACAGTTTCATTGTTTTGCTTCTTTGGAATTCTATTGTTAGTGACTAATCTGGTTCGGTCTTGTGTACTGGCTCAGGCGTTGAAAGGCGAATGGAGAGGGAAAGTGGAATTGGCTACAAAATTTGGGATCGATTATACAGATGGCAAAAGGGACATCCGAGGTGACCCTGCATACGTTCGAGCTGCCTGTGAGGGCAGCTTGAAGAGGCTTGATGTCGATTGCATCGACCTCTATTACCAGCACCGGATTGATACCAAAGTGCCCATTGAAGTCACGGTTCGTGCAGTTTTCTCATTCATCCTTTTCTTTGCTCACTGTTCAGCTTTCTGATGCTAAAATGTAAAATTCCCTGCAGAACTTGACCTTGTTAATGTCTGATTTCTTTTATGCTTCATTTGCGAGTTGACTTGGAACTAACTCATAAATGTAAGTAATGAACATGTAAAGATGAATGAGTTTTGTAATGTATTAAGCTTGTTCATATCCTTGGTTGCTCAGTCAAGTACTAGATAAGTCGATACAAAACCAACTCATAATCTAGTCACTCTCTTATACATTTATGTTTAGATGGGAGAGCTGAAGAAACTGGTTGAAGAAGGTAAGATTAAGTACATTGGTCTGTCCGAAGCATCAGCTTCAACAATTAGAAGAGCGCATGCCGTACACCCCATAACAGCAGTCCAGTTGGAATGGTCCTTGTGGACAAGGGATGTGGAGGAAGAGATAGTGCCTACTTGCAGGTGATAGATATTAGATTTAATTGGCAATTTCGACATGAAATCTCAGAACATTCAGGATCTTTATGCTCTCATTTCTTAATGTAGGGAACTTGGCATCGGGATTGTGGCATACAGCCCTTTAGGAAGGGGTTTTCTCTCTTCTGGTCCGAAAATGGTAGAGAACTTCGCAAAAGATGACTTCCGACAGGTTTGTGCACCTTTGTCCTGTTTTACAAACATTTGTTTCCTAATTCAATTCCAATCTAGTTATATTTCACTCACATCTTTGATATTTTTCTTGATCAAAATGTACAAGTTATAAAACTATGACACGAGAGAGCTTGTTGACCCTCGATTACAAACGTCTGGATTAATGTTGAAGATATACAGTAATATCTATTCAACCAGTGATCAACCAAGTAAAATTTGAGTAATTTTTGAATGTTCAAATGTTTTGCAGTTCCTGCCAAGGTTCCAGGCAGAGAACGTCGAGCACAACAAGCGCATATTCGAAAGAGTTGGTGAAATAGCGGCCCAAAAGGGATGCACACCAGCACAGCTTGCGCTCGCATGGGTCCACCACCAGGGTGATGATGTGGCGCCTATACCTGGAACCACCAAGATTGAAAATCTTAACCAGAACATCGGAGCCTTATCCGTGAAGCTAACTCCTGAAGAAATGGCCGAGCTAGAGTCTCTTGCCTCTACCAATGCTGTTAAGGGTGACAGATACGGAGGCACCATAGTTACATTCCAGGATTCCGAAACTCCACCATTATCCTCATGGAAATCCGACTAATTGAAACTATCATATGCATTTGTTATGGCGTCTCATGCTCAATCGCGTACTTAAGCGTTCAGTTCAGAAAACAGAACAAACAACACAAAAGAAGTTTGTTGTATGATCATGCTTATATTATTCAGCCCCAGCAATAAACGACATTAACGACTTTTGAGCTTAGAAATTTATACTCTTGCGTAAGCGAATAGAAGCTAATTTAATACCAATAACAATGTTAAGTAAAAGTCATTGTGTTCATGTCAGCAAGCAAGCCCTACACTAGCAAGAGATTATTACACCTCAAGACAAGAACAAAGCACTACGTACTACTAAACCATTAGTTTGAAGCTGAAACTGACGTATATGATACACCAAGTATAGCTAAAAGTCTTCATAAGATCATTATTGTTAGATCAAAACGGATAACTCACATCTCAAGTAATTCAAGTCTGATAGTTGCGTTCGAGTCACTTTCATTAAAACATTTGTTCCCTTGGACTTACTTTCTGCTTACTTCACTTCATTCATTGCGCAATTCCAAACTTAAGAGATCGAGTACCGATTAACTCGAAAACATGCTTACCATCACTCATAGTTACTCGAATCCTTTAACGAATAGACATCCATTCTTTTCGGTTCATTTCAGTTCAATTTCTTTTAATTCGGTCAGAAAGAACACTAATTAAAAGTCAACATTTTGCTTAAGACAAGCATTCATTCACACACACGTTCTGACTTCAGCCATTACGCACGCACATCCACCAACTACCATCTTTTTGTGGCTTTCAAAAAAAAAAAAGAAAAAAAGAAAGAAAGCACCATTATAAATACTCCATAACTAAGTACTAACTAACTCCACAACCAACCTCAATACTTAGGAAAGAACTTTATATCAATCAATGGAAGGAACAACAACAACAGTAAGGAGACTGAAGTTGGGCTCACAGGGCCTGGAAGTGTCGGCCCAAGGACTGGGGTGCATGGGCATGTCAGCATTCTACGGCCCGCCCAAGCCCGAACATGAAATGATCAGTCTCATCCACCATGCCATCAATTCTGGGGTGACTTTTCTGGACACATCTGATGTGTATGGCCCACATACCAATGAGCTTCTCCTTGGCAAGGTGCTTCCTTTTTTATCTTACCCATTTGCACTTGTGATGTTTTGTGCTATTAGTTGTAGTGTTAGTGTTTGATCTTGTGATTAATGGTTGATACCCATCTTGGTTTTGTTGGGTTTTATGGTTTGGGGTTTTGATCCATTGTTAGCAATTTTGGAGTTGAACTGATTGACTTTGAAAGGTACCATCTTTTTTGCTTACCCATTTGCACATTTTGATGTTTAGTGCTATTAATTGTAGTGTTAGTGTTTGATGTGATTAATGGTTGATACCCATCTGGGTTTTGTTGGGTTTTGGGGTTTGGGGTTTTGATCCCATTGTTACCCAGTTGCATATTTTGATGTTTAGTAATAGTAATAGTAGTAGTATTAGTTTGTGATCTTGTGATTAATGGTTAATACCCATCTTGGTTATGTTGGGTTTTATGAGAAAATGGACGTTGTTGTGGTTTGAGGTTTTGATTCCCAATTTTGGAGTTAAACTGATTGACCTTGAAAGGTGCTACCTTTTGCTTACCCATTTGCACATTTTGATGTTTTAGTAATTGTAATAGTAGTATTAGTAGATGATTATGTGATTAATTGTTAATACTCATCTGGGTTATGTTGGGTTTTGTGGGAAAATGATGTTGTTGTGGCTTGGCATTGTTAGCAATTTTAGAGTTAAACTGATTGACTTTGAAAGGTGCTACCTTTTCATACCCATTTCCACATTTTGATGTTTGGTACTAGTAATAGTAGTATTAGTAGATGATTATGTGATTAATAGTTGATACCTATCTTGGTTTTGTTGGGTTTTATGGGAAAATGGATGTTGTTGTGGTTCGAGGTTTCCATTACCATTGTTAGCAATTTTGGAGTTCAACTGATTAACTTTGGAAAGGTGCCAACTTTTTGCTTCCATATTTGCAGATTTTGATGGTTGTTAGTACTGGAATAGTAGATTTTGTGCTTAATAGTTAGTACTTAATTACCCATCTGGATTATGTGGGGTTTTCTTGTGGATTGAGTTTTGTTGTGGTTTGGGGTTTTGATCCCATTATTACCAATCTTGGAGTTGATTTGGTGGACTTTGAAAGGTGCTAATTTTTGCTTCCATGTGTGCAGATTTTGATGTTAGTACTAGTAGTAGCAGTAGATTTTTGTGCTTTATGATTAGTACTTAATTACCCATGTGGATTGTGTGTGTGTGTTTGTGTGTGAGTTCCTGGGCATTCTGATTGGCTTTTGGGGCTCCATTCCACAGTTGCTGATTTGCTACATAAACATTTGTTGGTAAATGATTATTCATGGCTGTCTTGTGTGTTGGGCCAGGCTCTGAAAGGTGAATGGAGAGGGAAAGTAGAATTGGCTACAAAATTCGGGATCGACTTTACAGATGGCAAGAGAGAGATCAGAGGTGACCCTGTGTATGTTCGGGCTGCCTGTGAGGCCAGTTTGAAGCGGCTTGATGTTGATTGCATTGACCTCTATTATCAGCACCGGGTTGATACTAGAGTCCCCATTGAAGTCACGGTTCGTCTATTTTTCTCCATCCTTTTCTGTGCTTGCTATTCTTGTTGTGATACTAAAATGTGAACTCCATGATAAACTTTTTGATTGATCATTGTTCTATTTCTTTTCTGTTTCATTTCTTAGTTAACTAGAAGTTCATTCTAGAAATGAAGTAATGAACAGCTTTTGAAGATGAATGACTTTCGTTATGTTTTATGTTCATATCTACGGTTGGTCAAGTGTTATATAAGGTGATACAAAACCAGCTCATAATCTAGTTTCTCATTTAATTTTAGATGGGAGAGCTAAAGAAACTGGTTGAAGAGGGTAAAATTAAGTACATTGGTCTGTCCGAAGCATCAGCTTCAACAATCAGAAGGGCGCATGCGGTGCACCCCATAACAGCAGTCCAGTTGGAGTGGTCTTTGTGGACAAGGGATGTTGAGGAAGAAATAGTGCCTACTTGCAGGTAATGCATATTACATGACTACATGTAATTATAACAATTTGCACAAAATTTCAGAGCATTCAGAATTCTCATAATCTCTTTTTTTGACTTAGGGAACTTGGCATCGGGATTGTGGCATACAGTCCTTTAGGGAGGGGTTTTCTCTCCTCAGGTCCCAAAATGGTGGAGAACTTCGCAAAGGGTGACTTCCGACAGGTTTGTGCACGTTCAGCCTCCTTTTACAAACGTTTGTCCCCAAATTAAGTTTCCCTCTTTTCTGATTTCGTGTATCACTCGTAACTTTCAAGCATTCCTTGGCTAGGAGGCATCAAGTTTTAGATATGACATTTGAAATGAGAAAAGGGTGTATTTAGCATCTTGTTTAGGATGCAGGAAAACATTTCCTTCTCTACTTGGGATTCTTGTGCTTCAATCATATCTTTGAGTATCAGTTGTGCAACAAAAAGCCAAAGATCATAATCATGACCTGATCCAAACTGTAAATTTCCGGGGGCAGTTGTTCCCCGGAGGTTTCAAGAAAAGATCATGCAGAGTTGGTTTGGGTGGGGGATAAGGCAATCAGCGTGGACTTGTGTAGATATTATAGCTTGTGTTCCTTGAGACAACATGGAAGTTACAATTTGTTACTCCACATGGATCCTCCATTGCAATAGTAATAAGTGATTTATACCTGAAATTGATTTTTCTAGTTTTTTTTTTTTATTGTCCTTAATGTAGTTTAAAGGTCTAAACCTATCAACCAATTGATCTTTTTTCTCCAATTAGAACGTGGCCCATTTGTTTTATCACCTAAATTTTGGGATGACGATAATGAATTCACTTCATGTTTTAGTCAGAAGGAAATTATCCCATTTAAGCACACAAAAACTCGTATAAAACGGGTTTTACGGTCAACAAAGTGTTTTTGTGAACAAGAGGGATGACTACTCACCTCTAATTCACCCTCGTTGTATACCGTAAAATTGTTTTATACAAGACTTTCTGCTTTAAGAAACCTACCTTGTATGTTTTGTTGAACCATGATTACAAACTTCAGTATCCCAATTGTTTAAGATATAATCCATTCAACTGTAGATCACCCTCGTAAATGCCCTTAATTTTTATGTGTTCAACTGTCCGCAGTTTTTGCCAAGGTTTCAGCCAGAAAACGTTGAGCACAACAAGCACATGTTTGATCGGGTCAGTGAAATGGCAGCCCAAAAGGGGTGCACCCCTGCGCAGCTTGCCCTCGCATGGGTCCACCACCAGGGTGCCGACGTGGCCCCAATACCGGGGACCACTAAGATTGAGAACCTCAACCAGAATATTGGAGCCTTGTCTGTGAAGCTAACTCCTGAGGATATGGCAGAACTAGAATCTCTCGCCACTGCCGATGCCGTTAAGGGTGACAGATATGGAGGCACTTCCATTACCTTCCAGGATTCTGAAACTCCACCATTATCCTCGTGGAAATCTGAATAAAGTGGGTGCTTTATGTTTGTTGTATGACGTCACACAGACAGGTGTTTGTAAGCATGTTCTAGAGGGGGAAAAAGAAGAAGAATGAAGTCTTGCTTTATGATCATATTTTTGACCAGTATCAGCTTGTGAGCCTCTTGAGTTATCTGTTTCATATTCTGAATAATGTTTCTTGTATGAAAGACAATATCCTTTCTTGATGATTTGGTATTAAACTGAGTTTCAATACTATACAAAATCCTTCCATAACTCAATGTCAGGAGAAATGCATGGTCTTTATATTTTTGCCATAGTTCATTGTCAGAGACAGTACCGTAATTTGTTGATCGCCCTGATGGCTCTCACTCTGAGTTTGATGTGTTTTTACAAGATAGCATCATGCAATCAAACCTCAATAATCAGTTGTCAATCCTTTGCTCATTAGAAGCTGAATGACTCGTCTAAGTGCTTGCTATGTCATCCTTTTCCTTGGAGATCTTGTAGATTGATTTGTATCTGTCTGTGAACATTTGAAGGGTCAGCACAAGGTCTCGACTGCAGCCTGCATGGGCATGTTGTGCTTCTATGGCATGATTGCCCTTATCCACCATGCTGTCAGCTCCGGCGTCACAATCTGTTAGAGCATATCAGTCGCAACAGATCTGTCACCCTGCCTGTTTTAACGACTTCGAGCGTTTACCTAAAACAGCTTCCCTTCTCCTACACCTTAAGACTCATTAGCTCTGTATAAGTTCTAAGATCATTTTGTTCAGCACTCAGTTGTATCATTCTGTAAATTCACACAAACAGGAAAATGAGAAAGGGCTAGAAAGCATTTCTCTGACTTTCTCGTTTTCCATCCTTTCATTTTTGCTTACATTATGAATTTTGACATGGTACCAGAGCTTAATGCTTGATTAACTTACCTTTGGTTGATTCCTCTACTCCTTTGTTACGATTGAACATTATAAATCACTCAATTTCAAATTCTAGGCTTACAAGTGCATTCCACTCCTCTTCATCAGGTTAATGCATTTTTCTTTGGAGTCCTTTGGTACTGTTGATATAGCAAGAATTTGGTTTCTTTTCTGTGCATATGTCATTGTCTGTACTCAGGTTTTGATAGAATTTTTTGATGTGGTTAATTGGTGGATATGTACACATCAGAGAGAATATTCCCATGCTTACTTTGCTTCCTTCTATCGGTCAAGCTTACATGATTCTGCAAGAGAAATACAGACAGCCATCAAAATAAGAATGCAGCCATTGAGAAGGGTATGAAAGTGATGGCAGTTCAGTCACAAGATTTCTTTGGCCTGAAAACTCCGCTCAACTTGTCTCGACGCAAGATATGCATAATCAGCTGTTGGTCATGCACAGGAAAGGCAGCTTGGATGTTTCTTCTTAATCAGAGAGATATTCAACAACTTTCTTAGCAGGTAAATCATTCTGGTGCTGCATTCCGCATCTGAGGCGTTGGTGAAATCTGAAATCATGTCTGGAAATGGTTCTACATAAGAAATTTAGCTGCAAATAGTATGATCATGAAATAAAAGGAAAACTGAAGACATTTTGGTTCCCTGAAGTGAATAGATTTGGCCTTGAAAAACTTCAATTCTTGTAATAATTCGCATTCATTCACTAGCAACAGCTTATCAACAATGTAATATACTTTCGATGAACAAATGGGAACAAAAAAAGATCCCTTGGGAAGTTAGTATATATAAACTTGGAAAAAAAAAAAAACGGTAAAACTACTAAAACAAAGAGACTAACAGACACCTATCCTCGGATTTAAATGTGGTGCTGCAAAGAACTAGCCTGGATGGATCTTCAGCTGTAGTTTCTTGAAAATTTGCTGTAGCTCTGAAATCAACATGGATTTCCGCTCCTTCCTCACTGTGAATTCTCGGAAATTAATCGTGTGATTAAAATTTAGCACCATCCTTATCTTATCCATACCATCTATATCCTTCATCACCAAGCTGTAGTGTGGCTTCCACTGGTGGGTATTCTCCTTGAAGTACCTGAAGAAATCGAACTGCTATAAGTTGATTCGTACACAAACATTGTAGCTGAGAGGTATACAAAACTTGTTGACAGAAAATATCATCAACAGCAGGAATTGAAGCTCATAAGATTTCATCACGCCAAACACTCGAACAAGTAATGTGAATAACCAATTTATAACGACTTTTTTTTGATACCTCTTAATATCCTGTTTGAGTTGTTTAATTTTCTCTGCTGGTGTCATCAGGTCAATACAGAACTCTAGTGAATCACCCATATGTGGGTTTCTGGTGTAATTGCTGATAGCCATGGTGGATAATACTGAATTCGGGTAATATATTGTCTCTTGATCGAATTTTGACACGGTAGTTGTGAGAATGCTCACCTTCTCAATGATCACCTGTTGCAAAGACACAGCCCAACAGTTATAAGAGCACATTGAGGAAAATGGTTTAGTAGTTTTTACTCTATAAGGGTTTGCTTGACACTTCTATGCGACTAAAAACATTTTTTCCACCCTTCCCATGGCCCCTAAGTCCCTCCTTCACATCCATCTTTTTGCTGAAATGGATAAGAAGTTGAAGCTCCAATCTTGAACTCCAAATTTCAGCTCGAGTCTGACTTCAAAAAGTTAGATGTGGAGGTGGAGAAGGTTTACTATATATATTTGTCAACATGGTGTTGAGAGTTGATGTATATCTTTCAGGTGCCTTACCGGAGTCCCATTGATAAGACAACAATCACCCACGTCAAAGGGATGAATCAGGAACACAAAGATGCTAGCATCGAAGACTTTCTTCACGGAGTCACCAAAGATGAAAGCTGTGGCAGCAACCTGTGTGAAGATGATGACGATAATGTTGCCAGTTGCAACTTTCACCAACACAAGCCAGATTATAATGATGACGAGGATCAGTATGGCGTCTAAGACTCTGGTAAGTTGATTGTAAGCTTTCTTGTTATCGGCCAAAGCATGTGTTAGCACCTCTCTGAAGATGTAAACCTTCTCCTGCAGAGATAGACATAAACGCAAGTAGTTGACTGACCCAAACCAGAAATAGAAAAACTAAAATTTTGATTTACATTCAAGGGTGATTTACAAGGTACCAAGTAATCCATCAAGGATACACAAATAAAAGGCCAATAAGCAGGATATGTTCAGTAAATTAGCTTGATTACCATCCATTTGGAAAAAGCTTGCAAGGTGATCCGTCCGTTTTTGCCTACTTCAAGTGTTGAAAGCACCATGTCAACCTCCTCTTTGCACAAGAACCTCATGAAATCAGCCACTTCCATATGCCTATAATCAATTCATTCCAGAAAAATTTGTAAATGCTGATTCATAATACTCAACAATCACTTTTTCCTTTATGTTGTGCTTTAGAACTTTGATTTGGCATCATGATTTGAGTTGAAGACATACTTGAATGGATACGATTAATGTTGAATTGAAACTTATCAATATTTAATACATTGTATGTAAAGCCTCGACATTGGTGTGTTTCGAACCAA
Organism: Kewa caespitosa; assembly: GCA_900322205.1. Lineage (NCBI taxonomy): Eukaryota > Viridiplantae > Streptophyta > Magnoliopsida > Caryophyllales > Kewaceae > Kewa > Kewa caespitosa. Next base: position 20,609 of record ONZA01003876.1, read on the forward strand.
AGTTAAGCAACTGAATTTGGAGTTTCGAAGTACCTATATCCAGGCTTAGCAACATTTTGGAATATTAAACAAGCAGTAGCAACAGCCTCCTTTCTAGACCTAATAGTCATGGACTTGGAGCCAACTTCTACTGCAGAACAACAAAGGGCCGAGCTCGTAACTGCCTCAAGCAACCGCTGCATAGTATGCAGGGCAGTTGGGCGCGAGGTGGATGTGCCGATTCCTTTCAACTTCCTATGTATTTTTATATCAATATCATCATGATCCTCCTCCTCATCACCATCCTCAACTTCTTGTTGTATTGATTTAAATTTTGGTTTGCCGGACAGGGTCTCAATTATATATTGATGAAATATTGAATCCTGAACCCTTTCGAAGAAGCTCGTCAAATGGAAGGAGGAGGCCAACCACAGTAGTAGGAAGCCCTCAACTAACCAAAAGATCGCCCCCACGAGGAGAGTTATTATAGTCCGACCGACAGGATCATATTTAGCATGATGAGTATTTCTTAGCCACAGATACCAAGTAAGAAGCAGCCCAATGAGGGTGGTTACTACCCCGATTCTGGTCTTCAAACCATTCTTATAATAGATTATCCTGTTTCTAGGATACAGAATCAAGTTGAATGCCAAGATGAGTAGCAAGTTTATAGCCAACTCAGTAACTGGCTTTCCCATCAAGACGATCAACACGAAAACAAACCACTTCCAGGCCTCTACGCCGTAAACTACCCCAAGGCGGTTGCTAAATCTTTTCACCGTCAAACTGACAACTAAGCAAATGAGGACACAAAGGTATGCAAACAACAACACCCCCAACTTGAATCTAACCTTTTTACTAGGTGTTCTCTCGTGGTAATAATCTCCGCTCTCCTTCGACCAACTATTGCTGCTGCTACTACTACTCTGACTGCTCCTTGTACTGCTGTTGCTATGTACTGAATGTGCATCTGTTTCGTCCAAGTCAATGGCAGTTTCATTCTGCATTGGCCTTTCCATCTCTATCTCGGTTCTTGTACTCATTTCTTTTTCAGTTGCTATGTATGGATGTTCAACTCTCAACTCAACCTTTGTTTGGTCTATTTGTGTTGTTGGGTTTGGTTAAGATTAAAGTATTGAGCACAAATTCAGACAATGCTGTCGGACAAAGGAATCTAGATTTTATTAATCATTTGGTAAATCAGGAGGTAACCTTTGAATAATGGTATATATGTACTTTCTGTTTGGCTACACTACTTTTTGTGTCTTTCACACTCTCATCTTCCCTTTTTTCTAATACTTACATAATTCTTTTCATATTTTTAAGGTCACATTTGGGTGACATTTCTTGACACTTCTGACATATATGGGCATATGGCCAACTTACCAATGAAAGTTCTAATTGGCAAGGTAGCAAATGAAGTTGTTTATCATATCAAGCATTTGTAATTACTACCACACATGCTGTTAGTTTGTATGAATTACATTAATCTAGTGAAGACGACCTTTCCCCTATGTAAAAGTCGCACAAGGCAGCTAAAAGCAAAAAGAAAGTAGTGAAAACGAAATCAAAAGCAATGGAAGAACAGACTGCTATGATCATGACATCTACATTTAAAAAAACCATATCTAGTGACTCATTATTGGACTAAAATTAGGACATTTCAAGCCTTATAACATGCACCCTTTTGTAAAAAAAATTTTGTACGTAGGGTCCCATCTAAGACTAAGAGGCAAGAGGGGGCGTAAATCCTTTACTAGGAGATGAGAATCGAACTCGCATTTCATAGATTGAATAACGGTACGAGGGCGCCACTTTAGCCCTCACTCAGTTCTCAACATCCCTTAGTAAGTTGTCTATTATAAAATGTTAAGGTTTGAATAGTCCATTGGAATCTGGAATATGCTGATATAAATTTGGAATGAACAACTGGATAAATTCAGCTGTTTGGTTTGGTTGGTACTTTTGGTTTTAAATAATAGTACATCATGAATGCTGATATATATTTACTCCTATTAGGCACTGAAAGGAGGATGGAGAGAGAAGGTGGTAGTGGCAACTAAATTCGGAGGTGTGCCAGAGAACAATGAGATCCGAGGAGACCCTGCCTATGTACGAGCAGCTTGTGAGGCTAGCTTGAAGCGTCTTGACATTGACTGCATCGACCTCTATTATCAGCATCGTGTTGATATCAGAGTTCCCATTGAAGTCACGGTGTGTACTGTTTTCCTCATGTCCCTTTCGAATTATTGCATGATTCAGGATCATCGTGGTTTCGACTTCATCTATTCACGAAATCGAGGAATACAAATATGGATATTATAGTCCCTTGCTATAGCCGCTGGCGATAGTACTGATATCCAATTATCCACTAGTATTACAGTCTACAAAACTAACTCTTTACGAAACATGAAAGTGTAGGTGGGAGAACTTAAGAAGCTTGTTGAAGAGGGAAAAATTAGGTACATAGGCCTATCCGAAGCGTGTGCTTCAACTATCAGAAGAGCTCATGCTGTTCATCCCATAACTGCTGTCCAATTGGAATGGTCATTGTGGATGAGAGAAGTTGAGGAAGAAATAGTTCCTACTTGCAGGTAACATAACTACTACAATGCTTTACCAGTTCGAGATTAAGCTTATGATTTGCTTATTTAGAATTATTAATAAGGACATTAGAATGAGATGCAACTTCTTTGTGATAATTATTATATAGGGAGCTCGGGATTGGAATAGTGGTGTACAGTCCTTTAGGAGCAGGATTTCTCTCTATAGGCCCCAAGATGCTAGACAACTTCACCAAAGAAGACTTTCGACAGGTATGTACAGTATCCGTGTGTATCAGTAGTCTCACAAGATCCTTGTAAGTTGTTATTATGGATGCAGCTGATGGTCACGCGTACGTGATAGATCGAAAACCATGCTAAACTTTTCTCATTTGGATGTGCCCTCATCTGTTTCATTCCATATAATCATGATCATCTCCTGAAATCTCAAGCTAGTACATGACTTTAAGCTAATCCAAGAGCCAGAGAGGTTCATGGCCCTCTAGATTGCTATTAGTCCTAATGAATCACTTGGTAGCTGCCACTTATTACTTTATTTTAGGTAGTTGAAATCATGAAAGTTTGAAGAAACTTGGTTTCAATTACTAGAATTATATTCTACATATTGAATGACATACGGTTTCCAAAAGGCAACTCTATCTTATTAAAGGGAAGACAGATTTTCGAAAGGTAACTTGGTGTTCATGATCAACTGAAAACCATGCCTACATTTTCTCAAATTATGCCTTTTATTTGTTCTTGATGTTTGATCATGAAACCTCGTCTACCAAAACACCAACTAAAAGATGGAGCTCCAACTAATGCTTTTATGTTTTATTTTTATTATCATTGCAGTATCAGCCGAGGCTCCAGCCAGAGAACGTTGAGCACAACAAGCGCATATTCGAGCGAGTCAGTGAAATGGCGGCCCAAAAGGGATGTACCACAGCACAGGTGGCCCTCGCTTGGGTTCACCACCAGGGTGATGATGTGTTCCCGATACCAGGTACCACCAAAATCGAAAACCTCAACCAGAATATTGGAGCGTTGTCGGTGAAGCTAAGTCCGGAAGAGAAGGCCGAGCTAGAGGCCCTTGTTTCCTCAGAAGGTGATGTCAAGGGCGCTCGATGTGCGGATCATTTCCCTACTTGGAAGAACTCAGAGACACCACCTTTGTCCTCCTGGAAACCCGAGTGAAAGGAACATAAAACCATAATCCTGTGTTGTTATTAGTACTTACACGTTGGTGAATATGGTCAATAATGCTGTATGAATGGTTGCATTATCTTGCCTTTGAAGTATTGTGAGTGTGGTAGATGATGTTGTATGAATAGTTGCATTATCTTGCTTTTGATGAAGTATCGCCTTTGGACAACGACATTATTTTTCGAGAAGTAGTTATAATAAGGGGTGTTCACCGATCTAGAATTGGAATCATCGGACAAGACCGATTTGGAACGCACCGGAAACATAGACCGAACTTTAAAATTGGTGGACCGGAGACCGGACCGGTGAAAACTTGGTTTGGACCAGACCACAACGAATTGCCATGACCTGTGAGGTCATGTTGGACCGGATTTTTTAAAGTCTTGAACCGAATGACAATAGTTATAATGTGTTATACCCTCTTTCCTAAATTACCGTTGTGTTTTTAGTTATCTTTTGAGTTGAGGTGCTTTTTAATCTATATGTACATATACTAGTCTAAAGTGAAAAATATTGGAATTTAACCTTAGTGATAACTGATGAGAAAATAAAATCAAATAAGAAAGAAAGAAAAAAAAAAGGTGCAAGGACCTAACTTGTTAGCGTGCCCGATTGAGGGGCTTCGCTTGAACCACATGCTTATCCTGAACCGACTGGATCAGGTCTAATTCATCGGGTTGGCCCATGAAGGGTTAAATACTTAAATACTCCAACAAGCAGCTGTTACACCCTTAAGTTAAGTGACGAGAGTCCATGTCAAACAAACTTACACCAACCACTTGTTCGTAAGTATTAGGTTCTATAGCTTCCTTTTAACCGTGAGAATAACAAAGGAGCAGAAACAAAGCAAAAGATTGAATCTTCGAAAGGTACTTGTGGATTATATCTTTAGGGTATATTTTGGAGTACAATTTGATTCAAGGGTTTTCAGTTTATACGTTTTCGGTCTAGAGATAATTTACTTGTTGACATGGTGGTTGCCCTAATACTGTGAAACAATCTTAAGCTGTACTATTTAGTTTGTTTGTGAACAGATTTACTGTAGTTTGTCATTGTTGTTGATGTTCCACACATCTTTACGTGTTGATTTACTTTCTGTCGTTTTCTTATCCTTCTCCTATGAGGACTCTATTTTGTATACCCTATATATATACAACAATACGAGCCCCAAGAGGGCAAGCCATTATCTCCAAACTAACTGTGTGGATAGTTGTTGCTTCTTTAAGCAACACTTTCAGAACCCGAAAGCAATGAAGAATAGAAGAAAAAGGACGGAGGGGGCAAACAAAAAGGCAATGCAGGAGCAGGAGCGCGTTAGCCCTCAAAAACTCATCTTACCTAAAGATATCATTACTGCTGAAATCTTCCCTCGACTACCCGTGAAATCCCTTGTCCGATTCAAGTCTGTTTCGAAGCATTGGAATAGTTGGATTTCTGATCCAGAGTACGCGATGTTTCATCTCCGACGACGTTCTTGTCTGACTGATGATGGAGCCAATGACAGACCTGTGTTAAATGTTGTTGTCCGACAATATGACTACTCCAAGCACGAACGTTATCAAATTACAAGATTGCGTACTCTGAAATTGTACTCCAGCGATCTAGAGAAGGCGATAAGTGATTCGCTCATGGTTTTTTCCCATGAATCTCATAAGGAGAAACACAAGTGGGATTCTCAAGTATCATTACAGGATGATATTTCATTAGACTATGACTTCAGTAGGCAAACCTATATACTAGGCTCCACAAACGGGTTGATATGCTATGGCTTCTTTGGTTCATTACATCACCACAGCTTCAACAACTTTGGCCTCTGGAATCCTGCCACCAAAGAGCTACGCCACATCAAGGGCCCTTGTCTTTCTTTTACCTACAACCTCTTACAATCTGGTTTTGGGTACGTTTCTTCGTCCAATGAATACAAAATGGTGCTAATCGGGAGACATGTGTATCAGAGACGGGGCAGAAGGGGCAAAATTATCGGCCACATATGCACATTAAGTACCAATACATGGAGAAAGCTTGACATGAGTGAGTTACCAACTCATGAATGGCGAGAATATGATACGTTTTGCTTTCACCCTGAGGAGGTTGCCCCTGTTGTAGTGGGTGGGAAATGGCATTGGCCTATGCTTATTAAGGACCGTGACTGTGCCGTGTTAACTTTGGATATGGCAAGCGAGATAATGAATATGCTCGTACTTCCTACAGACGTAAAGACCGTGTCAAATAGACAGGGTGATTTCTTCGTCTCAGAAATAAGACAATGTTTATGCGCTTGTTGGCTTGCTAATCATGACGGGGTCGAAAATGACATGGAGGTGTGGATGCTAGAGCGATATGGAGATTGGGGATCATGGAAGGTTCTCTTCAAACTTACAGCATTTAGAAGGTTTTTCAGCCACAACTGTATTACTATCGAACCATATTTCTATGAGACTGAAGATGATAGTGGCAGGTTAGTAATGTTCGATAGACCTTGTGCTTGTTCTCGTGCATTCGTTGTGGACTTAAATAGAGATGATCGTCAAGAGCCCATTCAAGTTTACATGCATCTTCTTTATGTAAGATCCATGGTAAGCTACACAGAGAGTCTTGTATCTCCTTACTGTTATTCTATGCCTTCAAGAAGAAATGCAGCTAAAAAACTTGGTTTCTATTGAAATTGTTGTAATTCCCCTAGAACCCTATATGAGATATTTGGAATTTTGAGGTAGTTATAAATGATTAATGGTTCCTTTTGTCCTATTGTTTATGCTAGATAGTTTTGACTTTACATACATGATAGTATTAAATTACTAATGACAATTTTGTCAAAGCTAATTGTTACCAAATGGATTAAAGAAGTTGTCGATGTTCTTGCCTTCGCCTTATACGTACGTCTTGCATAATCCAACAATGTTATGTTCTTTTCATCTGAACTGAATTGATCGCTCTTTTTCTCTTCTGAAAAAGGTAAGATCAAGAGCCCAAGAAAAAAGAATTGGCTCCAGAATCTTACTACTCCAAATCATACAACAGTCATTAGCGTCGGAGAAGAAACTCCGCCAAGCCTTCAAGCCAAGCTTCTACAGACTCACTCGATACAATTTTTTGTGTGAAAAAAGAAACTGAATTTTGTAATACTGACATGAATCATAAAACCTTTAGCTTGTCTACATTCCTTCTTCCTAAAATGTATAATTTCCAATGTTTTTCATCTTCAACCAAACGATCACTTAGAAGAACGAATCCCACTCATGCTTCTTGTCGAATTCCCCGGTCAAGTAATACTTCC
>ONZA01003881.1:21703-33501 GCA_900322205.1 Kewa caespitosa
GCGGCCTCTGTCCGGCCCTGAAGACTCGCCGGCGGTGATTTGGGAAGGCGTTAGACAGACAGTGAGGTGAGAGAATAGAGAGTAAAAGAGAATGAAACACCTTTTTTTTCTATTTCACTTTTTACTGGAACGCGCGTGTAAGTTCGCTGTTGTTGTTGTTTTTTTTTTCCCTTTTTTTTTACAGAACTTTTTGTGTCATTTTCTTGAATAATGCGAAATACAAATTAATTCCGTACATCCCCGTTTTTGAAAAATAATTCCATGCATACCGCGTCACGTAGGCGCGGATGCAGGAACCTGCTAAATTTTGGTTCGAATATAAGTCGCTACTCAGAATAGCGGCTTAATAAAAAGCATAGTCGCTAATCTCGATCAGTAGCGGTTCTATTAATTTAAGAACAGGATTCCATCTTGGACAACTTTACATATAAACAGCCATAGGCGTTGGCGGTTATAATTTGTGAATAAGGCGCTACGTTGGTTAGCGCCTAATTCTTGTTGCTTTCTACATAAGCCTCTAATGCCATTAGCGGCTTTGCTGTAGAGGATAAGCCGTTGTTTTGATTAGCGGCTTTGTATCTGAATTTTTAAAGTATTACAAGTACGATCACATTTACAAAATGAACATGTTTTCTACCTACTAAAACCATGGCAACTAGAGTCAATCGGCCCTCATTCGCTTACCTTTTCTTGTGATGATATGGGATGAAGATGTATCATTCTCAATGTCAATGTCTACCTCGGGAATAGTATGTAGATGGGAAGGTGTGGAAAATGTAGCACCAGAGAGAGTTGCGCCAAGCCAAGATAACGGTTGTTGTCCATATATAGTGAGAGGCGACAAAGGCCGAGAGCTTGGAGGTGTACGACGGGGGTGTGGGGTACACGGAGTGGATACGGAGGGAGACACACTTGATGAAGCAATGACCGATGAAGAAGGTGCAGTAGATGTATCTCGAGAACAAGTAATGGATGGTGTAGTCGGAGTAGCTTCAACGCAAGTGGTAAATAGGGTAGCTTTATCACTTGTATGTATCTCTCAAGAAGTGGATGCGGATGTCAAAGCTGTGGCAAGACCCGAATCCTCACATAGATAGCCATGCCCAACTTGAGTGAGATTAGTAGAACAAAAGCTAACCACATCATAAAAACAACATGTTGAGAAAGGCGGAATCTCAGATAATGTAAGTGCATCTGTGAGCTCTCCCACTCTCTCACTAGCGAACTTGCATCTAGCTCAAATAGTAGCCAAAGACTGTGTCTGTATATGAGGGGAAAAAAATTTAGAACTACATACGTGACAAATACAACAAAGTGAAAGTCACAAAGTTACACGTACCAATAAGTGAAAGTCCAATGACGTCGGCTGATAATGACTATCGGGTGGTCTAGTGAGAGGAGTGACAAAAAGTAGAGTGATTCACCGATACTAACTCATATACTCGTCATGGTAATGCATCGAATGACTCATGGCATCACCACTAACGACAAGCTCTCGTCGTTTACCCCACTGCTCCAAGTATGACTCATGATACTTCCTCCAATCCATGTGATATTTCCCTCATCGATCAATGCGGTGAAGTTGAACATTTGTATCACATGGCACCGGAATGGGCTGCTGCAAACCGAATTGGCGCATAGCTCGATCAGGGTAATGAAACTCCACTATGTCAAAACATATGAGTGGAACGCGAGCCCGCCAAACATCTGAATCGACTCGGCATATCGATGGTAGTGCCTCTAGAATGTCGGGGGCATATGGTTGCCAACATATCTAAGATAAAGAAGAAAAGTTAGACATTTAGCACTTCACACAAAACAATTTGTCAAAGATAGTTAGACATTATACGTGGTCGTCACGCTGGTGATCAAGAGCATCTCTATAATACGAGAGTCCGGTCGATGTGTCAACTCGTGTAAATCGTACCCGTAACCACCTACATGCTAAAGTATCAACTCCACGTTCATGGTGGGGTGCTAGTGGTGGAAACTGTGGATGTTTAGCGGGATCAACAGATGGCCAGCCTTTGGATATATGCTCCCAGGACCATAACTATGCATAAAATTAAATCACATTAGTCGAATTATATAAGCTAAAATGCGTAAATTTACTTCAACTTAACTAAAAAAATATGCATTACCAAAATCAATATAAGACATATCTCATGAGCGCCTCTATGTGTTGCTTGACAAAGCTGCCGGTACAAGAATGCAAGTGCACCACTCCCCCAAGCAATCTAACCAACACTCTCCAAATCCTCAGGAAGCTGAAGGTACACTAGCTGAATCTCGTTACCGCTCTTATCAGCAAATGAACACCTCCCATAAGAACCAGAATATACGCAATATCTTGTTGTCGAATGGTGACATCATCTACATCAGGAGGGATATGTGCGAAGTTATCCCATAACCAAGTGAGCTTCAAAGCTGATCCATTGATTGCCATTTTACTAGGTGGCCTAATCCCTAGCAATCTCTCAACCAAATCAGGCCATACACAATCTGCGGTCCTTGTAACAGGAGGCCCATGTACCCTCAAAGCTAACAAACATCAATGTCCTGCAAAGTGATGGTAGCCTCACCAACAACCAGGTGAAAAGTGTGACTCTCCTGTCTCCATCTCTCAAATAAAGCTGTGATCAGTGACGATCCAAGTCTATACTACATCCTAATCTATATACACCATAAAAATCTGCCATCTTAACATGGTGTCGCGTACTAAAGCTGCTAGATGCTCCCTACATGTCCAAACAGTATCAACCTTGACACCCCGAACATCCTCGCTCCTATGGTCGGACTGTAGTGTAAGAACCGTATAATCAAGTCGTCCCGAGCGTATCGTCAACTCCATGGGAGCTGTCATGAAGAAAGGAAAACATAAATCAATAAGGAACGAATGCACAAACAATAGCATAGCATATGATGTGAAAAAACAAACTTAATAACATATGATGTAAGAACACAAATGCAAAAACATTACCGTGACGAGCTAGCCTCATTTCTTTGATTAGAGCATGTTCTTTTGTTGTGACCCTTTTTGCTGCAAATGCTACAATTGTTCTTGGTACGACTGCCCTCATTCATTTCATTTCTAAATCTTGTGGAGACGGTCCTCCCTTTCCCTCGCATTAAACGATCATCAGCTACAAGTTTTGGGCCTCCATAAGGCGCCCGATAAGCTTCATCTGGAATAGGCATGAAGCTCTTCTCATTAACTAATCGATATTCTGATGAAGAAAAGAAAGAATCCACAAACTGAGCATAGGACAAGCTTCAATTCAAAACATACGGCAAGTACATGAGAACAAGGCAACTAATATATCTCAAGCTTCGTACAAGTGCAAGTCTTTCTCTCAAAGTTCACCTTGTGTCTTTTGGCCCCTTTCCCTAGTCTCCGATTACCACGTCCAGTTTTCACCAAAAACACACCCCTTACCAAATTATATGGTTCCACATCATGATATCCAGCCTTTATCATGTTTGTGTCGATGATTTTCTAAGACATTTGTGGCATACTCGTGACCTCCTTGTATCCGTCCTATACCCCACCCATGCCTTTGCACAAAGTAACCAGTTACACGACAAAAAGTTTGGTGGACTAGAGCTGTTATGGGAAGAAAACAAGATCTTCACAACACGCTATTGAATACTTCGGACATGTTTGTGATTTTAAGGCCATATCTAGCGCCACCATCATGACACATGGACCATTAGTATAAAGGAATGTCCGACAAGTATCGTCGAGCATCTATGTTCAATTCCCCAGTTTTGTTGAACCCCACAACAAATTTCTTCTTTTGATGTTGTTCCACTGTCCACCCAAAAAGATCCTTCAAATATTTATTTTTAAAGCTGACCATCAAATTAGATGCCAAGTGGCGTATGCATAATCTATGTAGAGCATCCTCCCATCCACTACCAATTTCATTCATGGCTTTCATTATACCCGGATGTCGATAAAAAACAACACAAAGTTCTCTTTGGGTTACCGAGTGCTTAATGCATCTAAAAAACCAAGGCCAACTATCTCCATTTTCCCCTTCAACAATCGCAAAGGCAAGCGAAGTTATCTGATTGTTAGCATCTACAGCAACCGCAATGAGTAAAGTCCCTTTATATTTCTCATACAAGTGCGTCCCATCAATACTAATAAGAGGTCGACAATGCTTAAAATCTTCAATGGAAAGGCTTAAAAGCCCAGAACACTCGACGAAATACGTGAACAGAAGGATCACTTGTTGATTGTGTGCACCAATGAACTAAAGTTCACATATTCGATTCTTTAAGTACTTGCATAAATCTTGGAAGATCTTCAAAAGATTTCTTCCAATCACCAAACACGTAAGCGATTGCCTTTTATTTTGCCAACCATGATCTCTTGTAAGTGATGGTATAGCTGAAATCTCATTTCACCAACGCAAGGATAGCAGCAATTTTCAATGAAGGATCCTCTCGTATAATCTCCCTTATGTGCTTGTTTACCAACTCGGAAGTTAGAAGAGGATGATCACTTGAACATATATCATCAACACAACTCAGAGAATGCAGGCCGTCATACTACACAATCTTGAAAATGCGCAATTAAAGCCTCCATGAGCAATTACATTCATTTTTTCTTCGACAGTCAACCACATACTTGTGTGATTCAATCTCTACGGCACGGAAAGAATGATTTTCTTTAATAGAATACAACTTGACCATATCTTTCAATTGCTCAAGTGTATCGAACTCTTGGCCAATGTAAAATTCACCTCCAACAGAAAATAAGCTCGTTTCTAACCAAGATCTCCATGCATTATGCACTTGAGGATCAAGTTCTACAATTCTATTGAAGTCTGGAGATGGAGCACCGGCTCGTATGGCTTCATCACGAGCTTCAATTGTAGCATCATCGTCATCTTCATCGGTATCTATATCATTTACATCGGTGCAACCAACACATTGACAATCTCGGGATCTAATGAATCATATCCTTGTGAACTTGGTCCCCCTTGTTGAACAAATGGATTTAAAGAAGCAAGCAATGATCATGAAGGAGATGTTAACTCCAACAACTAAACAAACTAATCACATGTGAGCATTCTTGTAAATCCGCCCGGGACACTTGGATATGACTCATGCATACATGATGATGTTCCCGACACGGACACCCCAAGAGGATAAGAAGTTGCAACAATCTCACTTGTGATTTGTTTAGGAGAATGTTGTATGTAGAGCTTCATGGTGAGTGTCAATATCCTATTTATAGCTAGCCATTTGCACTTAGAGATTGTTCGTTGTCAAGTGGCATGACTATATATGATCCACTATGTATTGGATACTTCATATGCACCTTTAAATAAATACATATCGCATCATAGTTTGTAGCTTCATAGATTTTGTCAAACAATTCACTTAAACTCATTCCACCATTAACCATCACAAATCCTTTATATCCACCTCTATATGGAACGTCCCCTCCTCCTTCCACTATTTCTCCACCCTAATGACATATTAACGGATAGTTCGTGAACTCCATCTTCTATAAGCACAAAATCAAGGAATAAATGATCAATTTCATGAAATTTTAGCACTTATGAAATTTAGCACTTATGAATTTTAGCACAAAAGAGAATGGAGATGGAGAATAGAAGTCAATAAGGAAGGAAAGAAAGAGAATGATATGGAAGATGTTGATGTTGGTGTTGATGTTGATATGAACTGATAGTGTGACACGGGAGTAAGAAGGGTCAGGTTCCTTCTTTTAAAAGGGAAGGACTCAAATAGTTAGTTTTGTCCTGTTTCATCCAACTTTCGTTTTTTTAGAAGATAATTATGAGAATGTAAATATATAAATCAATAAGGTAGTAACCAACCAAACAGACCCTTAAGGAAGAATAATTCCTGAAAATTCAATTCGTTCCTCTCCATCAAGATACACCACAAGACCAATTTTTTTTTTATAACAATAGTAAGGGGACACCCTAAGGCCAAAAAGGTGTAAAAAGTCTTCTAGTGAGAGAAAATTCTCTCCCTTCTCTCTAGGATTGCGAATGATGATGTTTTTTTGACATAGATAATTCAATTAATTCTTGTGATTAGTTGAATGGAGTCATCCTTTTCAATTGAAATGAAGATTTTTACTTTCAAAAATAGCAGTAATGGAGTTTGGGTGTTTGAGAAACTGTAGGGAAGATGTTTCAGGATTTTTCTACAGAAGGATGATGTGACATGGTGTGTTAAGGAGATGGAGGCAATGCGGAAGAACGCGAGAGATGTTCAATGGGCACATACTCTGAGATGTCTAGGCTCTGTCCTTGTCGTCAAGTTAAGTTCCAACAAAAATGGGCGCTTTGTTGTTATGGAGTGGATTCAGGGGCAGGGACAAGGGGCTACTGTTAGAATACCAGAGGGTTCGATGGGAGCAGGATAGTTGACGTTCATTCACGGTCTTCAGTCGAGTGTTACATCGTCCAGGAATTTGATGAAAGAACAGAAGCATGTTGAAGTGATGGTGAAACAGAGTGCGTCCACAGTGTAGGTGTTGTGGATCCTTTGATATCCAATGGCCATAGGAAGCTAGCCAGAAAAATGAAAATCATGGGAGAGAGATAGAGGAGTAATTAATTTTTGGAGGAGCAAGATTTTTGCACATTATTCCAGCAAGACAGTTAACTCCCCTTTTTCAAATTGGCAAAAATCACGTTAATTTGGGCAAGAAAATAATTCCATTAATGAGGGGAGTGTCTGGGAAAGGATTAAGCCTATTGATAAAGTTTTCGTTTTAAATGGGCATGATTCTAGAGCTGATGGGAGACTTTCCAGCAACAGTTGTGTCCAGGTTAGACTTGGGCCGCGACCCACTGGCCCAGTCAGAATCGGTGCCTTGGAGAGGATTGGGCCTCATGTTGTTTCACAAGAAAATCTAAAGCCTGGCTTTAGGAGGAGGAGGAAAAGAAGAAGAGGACAAAGAGGAAAGTGGGCCAAGGATAAACAAGGCCCATTTTCACTTAATAAGCAACGCAGTGTTGTGGTAGCAAAAACAAAATGGGTTCCTTCACCGGTGGTGAGGCAACCCGACACAACAATTTGCCAACTCCAGACACCACCATCTTAACCAAAGACCGCCACTCCGATAAACAATTCTCCAAGGATGGAAATTAACGGCAAGCATGATGGGTCACCTAGTATGGCCAAAAGGTCTTCGCAGTAGGTTTGTGTTGGTTTTGACACATCGCGGTGGGTTGGGTCACCGGTGCCAGAATACTTTGACCATGTTATAACTACCGGAGCAATGGCACAAGCTTTTGCTGTGGCTATGGGAGAGGAGAGAGGTGCTCAGGACCCACTTTTGAAGGATTCTTTAGTTTCTTCCGATCCTTTTATGGACTCTCCAAGGGTAAGACTCCTATCTTATGTTGGCGGGTTCCATTGTAGGTGATGTATGCTCTTTTGGAAACTGGGTCGCCGAGAGCGAGGTGATTCTGCAAGAGGGGTCATCAATTCCGGCTACTCAGCTGGAAAGGGATATGGCTACGGAGATGTCGGACACCGAGTATGGAGATGATGAGTACTTAACTGATTATGAATATGCTGAGAGTGATCAGGAGCTCTTAATTACTAGCTTGCAAACAGTCAATGATGTCGCTATTGTGATCGGCGAGGACTAGGTAAATCTCTTCAATATGGTATGTGAAGACACATCAAATGATATTGATATTCAAAGCCAGCAACTTCATAGCTCGAGTGAACGTGATGCCGTGATTGAACACCCTCATAGCTCAGGTGCAAGTGCTGTTGGGACTCAACCACATGTTGTGACCATCACACCTTTGAGAGGCTTGTTGGATACCCGTGATCCACAAGCAACATTGAACTCAACTGGATTAAAGCTATTGGCGATATGGGACAACAAGTTCAGGTGCTAGTTTCACCATCATCACCAGAAACAAGGGTGTACTCGTAGAGGAAAAAGAGAACCGGCAACAGAGAGCTCCATAAACTTGAGTCGAGTGTTAACTATGGCGATGGGTGTGGTAGGAGGGGGCGAGGTGTACATCTTGGTCCATGAAGATCATTAGTTGGAATGTTAACGGGCTCGGTGGGAGGAGGAAAAGAGTGTTGATCAAGGAGATCATTGACAATGCTTCGCCGGACGTGGTGATGCTCCAGGAAACTAAGTTGGGAGATGTTGATGACTTTTTTATCAGAAGTTTGAGGGAGTCTAGGGATAAAGATTGGGTTGTACTACCTTCGGTAGGGGCGTCTAGAGGCATATTAATAATTTGGGATACGAGGTTCGCTTCGCAGTTTAATTTGATTTACGGAACCTTCTCAATTTCTGTTCTCTTGAATATCCAGGAATGAGGGCAATGGTGGTTCTCGTCAGTTTATGGCCCTGTTCGTCATGAGGATCGTACGACTTTTCTAGAGAAGTTGAGTGATTTTGCAGGCTTGTGTTCACCAAGATGGTTGGTGGGTGGAGATTTCAATGTGGTCCGACAAGTGGGGGAGCGATTGGGTGGCTCTAGAGACTATGCTGGTATGCGAGATTTTGATGATTTTATCCGGGAGTGCAACCTCCGAGACCCCCCTGGCCAATGCATAATTCACATGGTCTGTGAGGGGTCAACACAATGCATCCTCAAGACTAGATTGTTTTCTGTTCACGAACAAAATAGAAGATGAATTTCTCCCCTTAGTACAGGAGGTTCTCCTGAGGGTGTGTTCTGACCACTTCCCTCTTGTGCTAAATTGGAGAATGTCCAATGGGGACCGACTCCTGGTTCGAGAATATGTGGACTATGCAACCTGATTTCTGTAAGAGGGTGCAACAATGGTAGGAGGAATGCATAGTAGATGGGTGGCACGGATATCAGTTTATGAGGAAACTGAAGTTTGTAAAAGAGAAATTGAAGGTGTGGAATAAGGACATCTTTGGTGACATTAGAGTTAAGAAGTTGTAGATTCTTTGGCAAATTGGTTTGGTGGACAAGAATCTCAAAAATGGGTCTTATGACGAGTAATTGCTTTGTAGAAGCTCTAGTCTTAAGAATGCTTTAGAAGAGCTCATTGTGAAGAAGAAGCGAAGTCAACGACAAAAAATGAAGGCTCGTTCGGGTAAGGGAAGGGGGTGCTAATTCAAGACTTTTCTTCAAGTTCGTCAATGGCAGAAGGCGAAAGGGGTGTATATCTGAGCTTGAGACCGAGTCAGGCCAAGTTGTGCGGGATGTGTCACAAATAAGCCACGAGATTTTCGGATTTTATAAGCGCCTTTTGGTGAGGAAGTGTCGAGGAGACCGCACTTGGATGGCATTAGTTGGGATCCTTTGTCAGCACATTTGGTGGTGGATTTGGAAAGGTCTTTTTCTATGGAGGAAGTCAAGGCCGCGGTGTTTAATATGGACAGAGAAAAAGCGCCAGGACTGTTTCACTATGGCTTTCTTTCAAGATTGTTGGGACATTATCAAGAGTGACTTGCTGCTTGTCTTCCACGAGTTCCATCAGAATGGGATTCTTGGGAAGAGTATAAATTCAAATTTCATCACATTAGTCCCTAAGAAAGAGCGATCTACAAATGTGAGGGACTTTCGGCCCATCAGTTTGGTGACGAGTGTGTACAAGATTATCACTAAGGTTCTCTCTATCAGATTGGGGACCATTTTGTCATACATTTCCGCACAAAGTGCCTTTGTTGGGGGAAGGCAAATTCTTGATGCGGCTCTTGTGGCTAATGAGGTGGTCAACGAGGCGAGGCAAAAAGGCACCAAGGGTTTGGTATTCAAATTGGACTTCGAAAAGGCTTACGATAGAGTGAGCGGTGTTTTCTTGAGGAGGTGATGGAAAATAAAGGTGTTGCGACCCGATGGAGAATATGGAATATGGGATGCTTGTCGAATGCATTTTTCTCGATTTTGGTTTCAAAACATCTCTTTGGTTGCCAAGTGGTTGTGGACATTCCCTTTAGGATGCATTGTGCAGTTGTGTTATTGTTAGCAAGTATGGGGTGGAGAGGTTTGGTTGGGTATCGGTTAACACAACTTCAACGACACATGCTTGTCCATAGAAATTTGTATCACAAGTGTCATCTATTTTTTTTGGCTTTGCTCAAATTCATTGTTGGCAACGGCATGAGATCCGATTTTGGGAGGACTCTTGGCAGGGGGATGGCCCATTTTGATTGAGGTTTCCATGACTATACGCTTTGTCCACCGTACACGAGGCTCCAATTGGAGATTTCTTTTGCAATGACCAAGGGTGTTGGGATCTACATTTTAGAAGAGCTCTTTATGATTGGGAAATGGAGGAACTCATCTTGCTGCTTAGCGTTCTAGATAGGGCACAACTCTCTGCAACCGAGGACAGGAGGGTGAGGGTTGGTGATTCCTCAGGTGTCTTCTCTTGCAAGTCTTTTCTGAAACTTTTGAACTCCCCTGCGCAATACCCTTTGTTTCAAATTGCTAACCTTCTTTGGAAAGCAAAGAATCCTATGAAGGTGAAAGCGTTTTCTTGAAGACTCAATACTAATGACATGCTTTAGAAACGCCATCCGTGGTTAGTTATATCTCTTGACATTTGTGTCTTGTGTGAGAGAAGTAATGAAATTGACACACACATGTTCCTCCATTGCGGTGTGGCAAGGCTGCTTTTGGACAAGCTGTTTGTCATAAGTGGGGAGGCCTGGGTTTGTCCAGCAAGTGTTCAAGACTTCATCCAAACTCGATTTGTGGGCTTTGGGAGGAGTAAGGAGAAGACGGTGCTTTGGCATTGCGCTATCTTTGCACTTTTCTGGTGCATATGGTTGGAGCGCAATACTCGGATTTTTGGTGAAATTGTTAACCCGATAGACGTTGTGTGGGATAGGGCTACTTTTTTAGCATCACTATGGGTGCGTGCTATGGGTCTCTTTGAGGAATACTTTATTAGTGAGATCCAACGAAATTGGGCTAATTTGTAATTACCTTTGTGGACACCTTGTCCTCTTGAGCTGTAATTTCGTTCTTCTTTAATAAAATTTTCTCATTATCTAAAAAAATAAATAAATCAATAAGGTAGCTCATTACAAAAGCTAGCTGGTACAAATACTTAACATTAAATTAGTAAATGACTAATTTTAGCTAAAGCCAAAACTACAATATCTAGCACAATATATTTGATTATAAAGTATTTCTTGAGAGACACTTCTGAATGTTAAATTATACATGGTATTACAAAAATTACTCTCTTTAATGACCACACTTCAAATATTGAAAACACTTTATCAAACAGTTCCAATGACACATCAAACTAAAGTTTCAAAAAGAAATTACGAAATATACATTCTTTACGTACATAAAGCACTTTACAATCCTTAAAAGCATAAAATTTAGTTGTATTATGTTGTTCCCATTTGATCATCGTACAAAGCATAACATACGCATAAACTTAGGGCAAAATCAAAGACAATGACTCTGATGTTGTGTGATCGTCTTTGTTGTAAATACAAATTGTTTGGTGATAGATTTTGATAGAAAACATGCTAATTTTGCAACTTTGTGATTTTTACAAAGAATGGATGATGATCAAAGTATTTTTGTTAAGCATTCAAGCAGTGGTGGAGCCAAACCTGACCCCTAAAGCCCAGTCAAAAACTTCTTGTTTTTACTCTTTAGCCCCTGTAAACAATAGTAAATATTGTCACTTCATAAAATGATGAAGTTGCACTTGCTTCAATAGTTGAGAATGACCATCTAGATTTCCAACAACACCTTTGTTCGAATCGCTACGACCGCCCTTTCTTTCTTTGTGTTTGCTTTTTCCTCTCTTTTTTTTTTTTTTTT
>ONZA01003901.1:19848-31728 GCA_900322205.1 Kewa caespitosa
AAATCCGTTTCAAGCCGAGTCGAACTCGAACCGAGCCGAGTCGAATTCGAATCAAGTCGAGTCAAATTAGTAGTAAAAAGAAAATGCAAAAGCTTTCATAAATGAATAAAAGCATATATGCTGCTCTTCCAAAATTCTTCTCCCAATATACTTCATAAGGAGAAATTATACTAATATAAAAGATGTACAAGCCAATATAAGTACTAGACAGTTTACATACACAAGAAAAAATCGAGTAGGCTCACAAATCGAGTTGGTTAGCATGTCGAGTTGGGTCGAGTCAGTCCACGAGTGGGGGTGGGGCAAGCTGACACACGAGTCGGGCTGAGTCGAGTTAAGCTAACGAGTCGAGTCAAGTCGAATCATGAGTTGATTTTTCTCAACCGTAGCCTGACCTATTCGCCAACGAGTCAATTCGGGTTTGAGTCAAAGCACTGGACGAGTCGGTTCGAGGCGAGTAAAAAATGAGTCGAATCGGGTCGAATTTGAGTAAATTCAACCTGAAGTGAAGCTTGATTCGTACCCTACATTCATTATATACAAGTTTTGTACTAACGAAACAAACTCAATTTCAGATCATTTTGTATATCCAATGAGTATGAGATTGCGGACTGCACAAGTGCACAGTACACACTATGACACTACCGTGCAGTATTCGGGAAGCGGGGAATGGGGGAATCCAAATCCCAAAACAAACAAATGTGATGAGATAAAAATGGAGATAATAGGAAAGCAAAAATGGACACTTGTTGAAAACCTGCATAACCTAGCCACGTGAGAGGGTGTGTTCATTTTCCTTGTTCTTTGCATGGCTGCCACCAACACCAAGGACTGACTACTCTCCCCCGGCCCCACTTCATTATTATTGCGTCTTTGTCCAAATGCCAAAATGAAGTTAATATTTCTCAACGAACAGAAGTTCTAGCAAGGAAAAAAAATAATTAAACCATTATGTAATGTAATCACTGGACAAATATGTTGGTTATGGTTAGGATACGATCGAAAATGGTATAATTGATTAATAGTAACCACAATATAGGAGTAACTTGCACATACACATCTATATGTTGACTAGAGATGCGATCATCCTACCTTACTCATTATGCTTGACTTGTTCCGTTGTTCAACAAAAAGCCAATATATTATATTATTATAAACTATTGATAACGTATGTTATAACAGATACAATAAAGATTATAAACGAACAGAAATAACACACAGATTTAACGTGGTTCACTAAATTGACTACGTCTACGATCGAAAGAGAGATTAAATTTGATTACAGTGAGACCCGTGTACAATGTGACAAACAAGAAACTTAAGGTATAATTCTAACAACCTATAAACTGTTCCCATAATGTTTTAATACTTGTGGTATTTCTCATAAAATAACAGGAATATCTTTTTTTGTTCGACACAAACACAGACAACACTGAGAATTCAACTCACAGAAAACGCACCGCCTAGCTAGTTAGGCATTACCATCCAAAAACTCTCACTGTTTTACTGTCACAACTCGATCACAAGTCACAACTGCCTTATTTTTATCGTTTGCATTTGCATGTCTTTAAAACGCGGCACAACGTTCATGCTTCCACACCCACACTCCTCTCTCTCTGTATCTCTCAACCTACAACTCCATATCTCTCTCAAGAACAACATTATAACAACAAAAACAACTACTCAACCTAATAGTCCATTTTCTCCATTTTTCTCACATACCAAACATGCAAAAACAACAACCAAGTACTACTCCTCTCCTCATTATCCTCCTCGTCTTATTCTTCACAACCACAAGGATAGCAAATGCTCAAAGGGGAAGAAAGGTAGGAACAAGAACACAAGTCCCGGACGTGAAGACAAACAAAGAGATCCAAGACCTAGGTAAATTCTCCGTCGAAGAGTACAACCGTAACATTCTAACAGACGACGTGGCGCCAACGCCCCTTCGAGGGGTTGGCGGGTTCGGACACGGTGGTGGTGGTGGTGGTGGTGACGGGCGGCTGGTGTTTCTAGAGGTGGTGGAGGCGGAGCGGCAGGTCGTGGCGGGGCTGAAATACTATCTCAAGGTGGAAGCCATGCAAGATGGGTTGAGTATGACTTTTGATGCGGTTGTGGTGGTTAAGCCTTGGATTAAGTCTAAGAAGTTGGTTAACTTTGGACCTTCTCGTCATCCTAACTAAGACATAATGAAAGCCATGCAAAGGGCATGCTGATGCAAAGGTGTAAATGTTTGCTTTCTTTTTCTTTTCTTTATGTCTTTATTTCTTTTAAGAGTTTCCCACTGTTAGAGCTAATCTCCTATGTGCTAATCTTGCTATGTAGTACTCCTTGTGCTATATGTTGTACAAGATTGTCCAAATTGACAATAAGATGAATAAATTGTTGCACTCTGTCCAAAAAAAAGACTGACTTTCACTAAAGCTTGCGTGGATGGGGTCTTAAGCCTATTAATTTCATCCCCTGAGTTTCCTTTCGTGTGATTCATAATGATTGGGGAATTTTTTTTGATATAATGATTAAGACTGAAATCATGTGTATGCTAAAGTGTGTCCCCTTAAAACTAATGAGGGTTTTGACATATTCGAAAATCCCCTCTCCATGTATATTATTGTACTCATAGGCAAATAATAAAATTATACTATTACCTCTAAAATATTAGCCAAAGTATGAAAGGTTGTAAAGTCTATCTTCATGTTTTCGTAAACGGATGCGCATCTATTGAACCTACAAAAAAGTGAAGAACTTTGCCTGCAAAATGACAATGAGACTGGATAGGAATACGAGTAATTCTCCATATCACACCAAGTTATAGAGGAGTGCTAATTATGCATGGACGTGAGTTCAATGTTTGGACAAACTTCGCAGATATCTGCTGGACAGCTACCTTCACCTGTAAAGCAAGGAACCAGAACATGGGTTTAAGTCCCATTTTTATGGGTAGTGTACCTTTTGTGCCTCTAATTCACCACAACAGAAAACGTCTGAGCTGATTTCACTTTTTCTTTTTTGCAATTTGAATGTTGGTTCTTTGGACTAATCACTAATCTTGTGACGTGATTGGAACTTCGTGAACTAAATGTTGATTTTCGTGTGAGAAACATATATGCATAGTTATGGTTATGGTCCGAGATCAAATGCGTCCGAACAGGTCAGGTCTATGTTAGTTAATTTCCGATTCGGAACCTTACTGTTAAAATGAACTTTGGGGTCTAGTACGTATTTCACAATATTTTCAAGCTCCATATTGAACATGTCTTGTGAGGAATCCAAAACGTTGGACCAAATTCAAGTTGTGATCTCGACTCTAAATTCGTCTTTTTCTCTTCTAATGTGCTCTATTCCTAAGCAATTCTAGAGCGCAGTACTTCCATCGTGTGCTCTCTTTCCTTAAAGAAGTGTAAGTTTGACCCTTCTCAAGTTTCATGTACGAAGAGCTCTTTACAAATATGGCCTATGTAGGAAACATGTTTAGATTTACCGTATATTCATCCCAATTCCATCTCCCTTTCTAATGCGAACTCAAGCTTGTTCTCATTCTAGTTCTACACGTTTAACCCCCTCTCCCCCACCCTTCTTTTTATGGTTTGGCAATATTATGACAAGCACTTGCCCTCCTAGTAGCCAACCCCCACCATTGTCATAGGGTGCTCGCTTCTTTTGCGACTTGCAACCACAATGACGTGCAAAAAATAACAAGCTCTCCATAATTCTCTCCTCTCCCCCTCAAGGAACCACATGATAGCTGGTTTGTCGTGCAGTTCTCTCGACTATGTACTAGGCATTCTGGTCTATTTTATACCAATTTATGAGAGCATCAAGAGCCCTTTCGACCATCTGTAGGTGACAAACCTGGGAATCATTGCAAGTTCATCGAAGGTCGCCAATCATTTCTTGAGGGCTCAAAAGGCATCTGTAGATCTTCAGAGGAGGGTCCATTGTTGCTTCGAGATTGGAAGATATCATCACCTATCGTGTCACAAAATTAATTTGAACTTTGAACTTAAATAGTTTTTTGTTACCCAACTCAAGCCTTCATTGCTGAATTTTGACAACAATATGACAGGACAGCCTCAAGCTTTGTTGGTGGTGGGATCAACATCATCGAGTTTTCTTCGTTGCATCACAACACCATACAATGTTCCTCAAGAGGGAAGACCAAAGGAAAATCCATCAGTTAAAGGGGAGATCAACAGGACAAGAAAGGCAAGAAAGAAAGCAAACTCGTCCAGCCCCCCGACATTCCCATCACCCACAAACGGAAAGCAAAAATTTACCTGAGTTTTCAATTCCTGAAAAGCTCCAGCACTTAAATACCTATGACACAATAATATTATCAGCATAATCAATCATTTCCTTTCTGTCAAATCTTAAACCTATTCTCGTCGGGTTATCTACAACTCTGTTATCTATCTTCTATCGGTCATAAGGGCATTCCAAGTCATTCTCAATCACTTTGAATGGCTGAGGGTGCTGGTTGGTGCAGTATAAGTTCCACATTTTGAAGTAGGCTCGCTCGAGGTTCCTCACCTGCAGATACATACAGTAAAAATGAATCAGCAAGTTTCTTGAAGCCTAAGGCCAACTGGAACGAAACCAGAAACTCTGTTAGTGGTCCTTTAGGGAAACCAAGTTGCTAACCACTCTGAAGATCACATGAATGTCGAGTGTTATGACCAAGGTTTGAATAAGATAACCCAACAGATTCAAAAACTCAAATAAATAAATCAGAAAGAACATTATTCTATGGTACCACATTCTATTTTGACAACTGGAAAGAACAAGGGACGATTGGTCATTTCAGTTTTCAAATTGCATGAACAACATGAATTTCAGTCCAAGTTGAAGGAAGTGTTCTGACAATCACAAGTCATAAGAAAAAGCAGACGATAACTCACCCAACGGGCAGTGTCGAACAGAGGACAAGTCAAGCGGGCAGCCTTCAGCCTGTTGGTAAGGTCGCGAAGCTTTGGCCTATTTACAGCCAAAGACACAGCCTTCTCTTCATATTCTCTCAGGCTTTACGATATCACCAGGTAAAACAGCAGGGAGAGAAGTCAGCAATCCCATCTTAAAAGGAATTACACAAATAGAAGCCTAGAATAACCAGCAGGAAAGAGGAAGAAAAAAATGACGCTCTCAAAAAATCAACTTCAATTTTCAGTAAAAGCGACAAGCGAATCCCACTGCAGGAAACCACAATTACCAGTTACAACATATCCTTGCGCAGGCAACCACATCACTTGGAATTAAAGAAAGTTGGGAGAAGTAGGGACTGGGAACCATTACCAAGTGTATGTCCTTTTTCTTGCCATCTATCCCCCCTATTTTTCGGTAGGTGAATTGAGAAAAGGTTTATAATAAAAGGCGAACTAATTGAGCATTACCAAGTATCTCCTCTCCTTTCTCTCTTCTCTATTTTTTTTTCCTTTTCTTTATTTTGATGGCGAGAGGTGGTCGCAGAATTTAATAAAGGTTCATCACAGGAAAGATAGCACAACATATTACCCAACTCGATAACGCCAATAAAAATGCATAGGGGTCATCAGTGAGCGTCGATCCCTTGTGTTACAGTGTCTTAAGAGAGGTCAATATTTTGCAGTTCCAATTTTGTGGAAAGACTGTCTCGCACTCTTGCATCGTAGCCTGACGGTCAAAATGCAACAACTTTACCTCCACTTCTTGAGGTGCACCCTCGTGCAGAATATACAAATAGGTAACATAAATTTTACATTGCTAACTAAAAACAATATAATTCTTATGTAAATTGTGAATGACGGACTAAATAGGAAACACGAGATCTTGCAAGTGAGATCAAAGATTATATCACAGCTCGATCACAAGGAAAAAGAATGGTCTAGGCAACTTAGCTCCCAACAACAAAGTTCACCGTCTCATGGAGGATAAAACATAGAACCCATGCGGAGTTATACTTGCATTAATTACATCTTATGAAAAGCCCGTGCAAATCTTTTGTCCCACTTGGTGTGCCATTTCATGTGCCACTAAAATCTCAACCGTAGAGATGTCAATATCTATGGTTCAAATTACAATGGAGGATGAAATGTCACACCAAATGGATCAGAAAATACTGACTAATGAAAAGCCATATAGATGGGAGTTAAGAAGCAAAGATGAGATCTTCTATATGAGAGTCAAAACTAAATCCAAGCTCAATCATAAAAGATAAAAGGAAAAAGAAGTCTATCTAAAAAGCTACAAACAAGAGAAGGAACGAGAGGGTGTCTAGGATACAAGTACCTGTTAACCACCATCTCTTCTCCAACACCAGTTGCCAAACACAGTGAACCGGCAACCCTGCTTGCCATTTTCTCAAGGGGTAGTGTCAGCATTGGCAAACCAGCCCACAGAACATCTGTTCCAGTTGTGTGCCCATTGCACAAGGGCCTACCTCACCGAAGCAAAATCGAGTCAGTAAAATTGCAACGTCCCAACTATGAATCCACAAAACACAAGCCTACTAGAAGGCAAATAAAAATCAAGGTATCGTGTATTTACGTGTCAAGACACAGATCTGCCAAAGCACTGCGTCTAATGTGTTCGCCTTTCATAGCAACATCAGTAAAGATAATTTGGTCCTGTTGCACCCCTCTTGCAGCAGCATCTGGAAATATCATAAGGTGGAAGATGAAGGTAAGCAATACTGTTAAAGAAATGGACAATAATTATGCAGATCAGATATCTGAACACACTAACATGCACGAAGCCTGCTCTCCCCTGCAGCTGGAAATCTCAGCAGCCAGAGTGCGCTGTTCGGGACGCGCTTCAGGATATTGCACCTAAAAAACAAAGAAAAAAAAAATACATCTCAACAATAAGTTTCTTTGAATTATTATGAATATGAAGAATTATTTCACAGCACGAACAGTAGATACGAGATATTGGATGTGATGCATATGCCTACCAGATCCTGTGACTTACCATGTGTCAAAAATATCAGGATCAATCTTGTACAGCTGATTAAAGCATCCAAAGAGGAACTTGTCCTCTGGTAGTCCATAGTCCGAGCGCTTAGGTAGGAAGTTTGGATCCAATACATCAAGATTTTTCTGGCACAATCATCACCATATTAGCAACAAATTAAAGGGGGTAATAACAGCAGTCATTTATAGTATAAGATCAGAAGCAAACCTGTTTGTAATCACTGACAAAGTAACAGTTTGGAACGTGAACTAGCTTCTCCGAGTAAATGTGTGACAGATGGCTAGGAGAGACAAACTGCAACAGGGAAGCCAAAAGTTACCACACAACAAAATGGTCTTATTTTTCGGATACGACGAGGTGAAAAGGCACAGATTTCTCTTACAGACCTCATCTGTCACCAGATAATGTATGTAAGCAGCACCCGTGGTTCCAGGAAATCCCATGTATGAGACCTGAATGGGAGCAGGTTGCATAGCAAATATTTCATTTCTTGCACCCTGAAGAAGCAAAATAGGAAAATTACCAAAGTTAGAACGCAAAATACTGTTAAAAAGATGATGATACACGAACTTGTTTCTTTTGCAGAAGACAATTCTGGTACTATAGCCTCAGCCTCAGGTGAATTCAGAACACACCAGCTAGCCAACAAACTTGGCTGTTCAAGTAGCAATCTTTGCTTGAAAACAAAAATAATAAACATTAGCCATTTTGGGTAGTGAACTACTACCAAACCCTTTCACGTCCAGAGCAACCCTATTCATAGCCCATCAAACTACTATTATGTTCTTTTCTAATCGTCTGGACTTCCAAAAACTTAATTTTGGGCTAATAGAGCTCTTGCTGGAGCGACCATATGATAAAATACTGTCGCACATTGACATCTAGCAGTCATAAAGCCGGAAAACAAGTAACGGGGTAAAGACTGGCATGAACTGGGGAAAGATTGGAATTAATGATAATGCCCAAAAGGTTTCATTGATTAACTTCTGATATCAAAACTAGATTATAGATTAGAGACTAACACAGATGAAAATGAATATCAAGCTCAAAACTAAAAAATATCCAAACATCATACCTTGGTGTACCCATTCAGATTGACAAGAATCTGAATTTTGTTGTCGTTAATTAGTCTTGCTATCGCATCAGAAGACATGGATGAGACATCTACAAAATGTTCAGCTTCTGACTCGGTACGTAATCTCCACTCTGAGCTATCACTTGGGCTTAAAGCAAAACAGAAAATCTGCATATATTCCGCGTTACATAAATGAAACAGAAATACTAGTAAACAGCTCACACAAACTAAAAGATGCCAACAGTATACCTCAACATTTTTTCTGTTATGCATGCCAAACACTGAACCCATAAGATGCGACAACGGATGGTTGCCAAAATCACTGCTCACATATCTGTGACCCGCAAAACTATGTTAGACAAGTAGAAACTTGAAACAGGATAAGATAGAAGAACAGAAAGCAAACCATACCCAATCCTCAACCGCCCACTCCCACCCTCAGACTTGACAGGCAATCCAGCAGGATAACTGAAGGGAGCAAGTGAAAATTTGGAAGCAACCAGACAGCAGTGCTCGGCGTATTTACGGCTACAACCAAAGTAAAAAATTAGTATTGAATTTATGTTATAAAGTAATGATCAAATCACCACCAATCAATGTAAGCAGAATAGTATAGTACTCACCTAATTTCAAGTGCGAGCATTGGATCAAGAGGATAGGCAAATGCATGGAAGGGCTGCACACTTGGGACAACAGACATCTGAAGAAAGAAAAGGACAGCTCCAAATAAAATAGAGAACAAAAGAACAAGGATCAAGATCATTTCTATTGGTAGAATCGGGGAAGTCACAATCAAAGAGGTTGTTTCCGCATATAGAGAGAAATCCAGATCCCAAAAACGAAAAAAATGAAATAATTAGCCTCTAATCCCCACTTGTCTTTTCTTTTTTTCAAGCAAACCACCTATAATTTACTTATACTGTTAGTCCAACGTAACCTAGTTTGGCCAATGACTGACCATATCGCCTCTGATTGACCGCCAAATGATTGCCACAACATCCTTCACTCTTCATTGACCAAATTGGTGGCCTACAAAAGTTCAACCTAAAGCCACTCTATTGCAGGAAGGTTGTCCTGGTGTAAAAGAGACTAGAGTCTGGAGACATTTCAATTGGTGGTGTTCACATACAGAAGTACTGGAGTAGAAGGTAGAGCCACAATAAGTCAATGAGAATGCAACATCCAAATGGCAACCGAAGGAGGAATCACCTGTATTTGCCGTCTCAGTATGCGTTCAACTTCAATGAGCCTAGTTCCTCTATCCTCCCAGTCGCAAACACACTGTACAATACAAGCAGTTAGTATATATATATATGGTAACCAAGGCAGCCTGAGTGTCATTACTATCAAAAGTGACTCTTCCATATCACACGAGAAGCCTGTTTGTTGAAGTTCTAAATCATCTCAACGTTTCAAAATAGGATAAATCAATCCAACCAACGTATTTCTAAAGCAATCCTGAACAAAACTGATAAAAATAA
This sequence comes from Kewa caespitosa, assembly GCA_900322205.1. NCBI lineage: Eukaryota > Viridiplantae > Streptophyta > Magnoliopsida > Caryophyllales > Kewaceae > Kewa > Kewa caespitosa. The sequence goes on from ONZA01003901.1 coordinate 29,350, forward strand.
AACGTGTACCATTAACTTACCTGTAAAGTGTGAAGAAGATTACATGTTGCCTCTGGGAAGTCGGGCCGCAACATCAATGCATGTTTGTAACTTTTAATGGCTGCTTCGACATGGCCACTGTCAAGAGTCATAAACCAGACCCTATTAACACAAGTGCTGAACACAAGGATACAATATCGACATTCCAAGCCACTTATTCCAGTGACAAAGGTTAAAAGATACTAACCTGTCTTTATAAGCAGAAGCAAGATTTGCATGAGCTTCGGCCATACTTGGACGGACATTAATAGCACTTATGTAGTCTTGGATAGCTTCATTAACTCTCCCAAGCTCTTTATATGTGTTCCCCCTGTTGAGAAGTGCATCAGCTGCCAGTGGATCAATCCTCATAACTTCTCCATAGCAAGATATAGCATCTGCATAGTTCCCCTGCAACAGTCGAGCATCGAAGATTAAAAAACTAAAAGACAAGCACCAAATGATTGAGCTTCAAGCACTAAAGCATAAAAATTCTTTCTACAAAGAACATGAGTGAAATAGCACTAAATATATCAACAACCTCTCTGCACACAGTAAAAGAATGAAGACACTACCTGCTGCTTGTATATTATTGCCAGGTTATTGTAAGGTGCAGACAATCCTGTGGTAACATTAAGTGTGGCCTTATAATACTTCGCAGCAGTACCAACAATATTCCTACATAACACGACTCATTTGTCTCAGGAGAAGGATACTAAATATTTACAACAATCACAAGAGAAATACAGAAGAAGNNNTTAGGCGCCAACACCTACCACTCCATATATATGTTCCCAATATTAGTCAATGCTTGCGGATGGTTAGGTTGGAGAGATAGACATTGCTGTGTATAACAACAAAGCATTTAGTTTTAGAAGCAATATTACAGATAAGAGCAAAGAATTATGTGAATAAGGTAAACAATGATACATACACGATAGTATTGCATTGCTTCATCAACACGACCAGCATCTTTCAATGCATTACCCTTGAGCACAAAGACAAATAGACCACATGAGGAACTGAATTATGAGTTTAATGCAATTCATACATCAAAGCGCTCAACGACAAGAGGCAAGGCCAAACCAAGTTATTGTACGCTTCCAAGAATGCAGGATCATGAGAGATGGCTCTTTCATAATGGAGAATTGCCATATCCAGCTGTCCTTGCTCATAGTAAACACTTGCCAAACTAGCTGCGAATTCAAAATAAATAAATAAATGAATAAATAGATAAAGAGCCTTGATGACATCAGTGAAAACTACGGACACATTGGTAAAAACAAATATATGAATGCTGAACAAATTATGTAAGTTAAGCATGCAGAACATAAGCACATATTCAGAGAAGAGATACATAAATGTACACTAAAAACAACAGCACAGCAGACAGATAAGCAGGCATTATGAAACAAATCTTCGGAATCCAATTGTTTGAATTAGTACGTATAGCACCACAATGCACCACACCCTCACCAAAGCAAAGTTATAGTTACTATTCAGAACAAGAACCAGTGTTCATCGATTATATTTCTGACGGTTTTACCACAGGGTATCATCATTTGCATCCTCAGAATTCTGATAAAGAATGGGATGTTCCACCAAATGATACATCAAAATCAGGTCCTTCATACATCCTCTCAATTCACTTGAGAACATACTAAGAAAATAAAGAAAACATGAGGACTGCACATCACATCATTACACATCACAGCTAGAATTTGAAGCGCGCTGGCATCAGCGGTTCCTCACCGTAAGCTATAGCATAATCTGGTCGGAGTTGCAGGACACGTTGATAACATGTGACTGCTTCTTGACGCATTCCCAGAGCCTGTAAGAAATCAAAAACCTCATTAAGAGATACTGACAGCCAGAGACTTTTTCCTCTCTTTTTGGGAGAACGTATAAATGCATCAACAATCAACTTTTATACTAACTGCATACCTTATAAACATTTCCTAAGTTAAGATAGGCATCAGTGCTTGTAGGTTTGTGTTTGATTGCTTCCTGCAACACATTTCAAAAAGCAGCATTACTTGAAAATATTCAGAATACTTAACATACAAAGGGTGAAAAAACACGTAAACCATCACTGAGTTCATCACACCCAAAAAAAAACAAAAAAAAAAAAAAGAAGGTGATGAATACCTTGTAACACTGTAGAGCATTATTGTAATCTCCTGTCTCCATGAAAAGACCAGCAAGATTGGTCCAAGCGACAGGAAGAGTTGGCTGGGCACGGAGAGCCTCCACATAACAATTGTATGCCTGTGCAAACCATGTGCATCAATATTAGTTCACAGTTCACACACACAAAGAATAGGCCGGGGGAGGAGGGGGGGGGGGGGGGGGGGGGGACGA
>ONZA01003904.1:8675-19598 GCA_900322205.1 Kewa caespitosa
GTGGGATTCGGAGTCAAGTAGCACATTTTTTGCTTGGAAAAAATGCTGTGCCGAAGAACCTTAAGAGAGGAACTTTGTTGCAAATTGGAAAAATAATACGAAAAGAATAAAGGTCATACAGACAGAAGACTAATGCTGGAGTGTTTGGTTATATAAAACCTTGATGCTCGTTTTGGGTTGTAGGGGATTCTATTGTTTAATTTTGTCATAGCTCAAAGGTAGAAACGTTTGGTGCAGAACTTGAAATTTCAAAAATGATGTTAAAAATATTGTTTGACGGAACTAAACATATATCATTTGTGTTTCTTACACATGCATAATATATGTCCAATTTCAATGGAGCCACAAGATATACCAGGTCTTTTGGGTTTGGATCGTAATGGACCACATCAAAGTGGCTCATGATACTTTGTGCATGTGACCACGTCTTATTTTATCATGAAATTGCTCATAATCATTGCATTTGATCAAGGGCCAGATTAAACCCCTCAACAAATAGAACATTTATTATGGGACTAAGGGACTATTTCTTATTTGGTCGTTCCTATCCGTTCTCAAATCAAGTATTCATTACATTATGTACAGTCAGGTAAATGTGTTCCTCATTTGAGTCCAGGACTTGAATGGCTAACTGGAAACAGCTTTGTCTCTTTTTTTCAGGGTCGTGTGAGTACACAAGAGGTTTTTGCATTGTCCAACTCTGATTTAGTTCCTGGAAAATATGAAGGTCTGTATGTCTACTGTCATTTGGCTTAAGCTGAAACTAGAGTTGTAAGGTTTATGATCTTTGCTATCTGCTCACTACAAATTATTGTGCAAACTTCTCAATCACTTGAGTGTAGGTGGACTGAAACTATGGGAGGGCTCGCTTGATTTAGTCAGAGCTCTACATTCAGAGATCCAAAGTGGAAACATATCAGTTGAAGGGAAGAGAGTTCTAGAGGTGCGCTTCTAGTTTTCAGGTGATCCTTTGCTTTACAATGATTTCTCTGGAGCACATGCTAAGGATCATTCAAGCGTGATCTCCTACAACATCCTCAACATTTATTGTTATACTATATGTAATTAGTCACTTGAATGTTTCTTAGACGAATTTCTTTTCCCCTCTGTTTAAACTAGAAGAGACCCAACCCATAAGCTCGTTGCTTTATCAAGTCTAACCAAGTTACCCAACCAACCTCCATATATAAGAAATTAGGCTTGTGTGCTGAAACCTAGCCCATTGCTGCCTACATGTCAAAACTTGACCTCTCCCGAGCCCGACCCATTTTTTTTTTTTTTTTTTTGGGATTTTGGGACATACTTTTTGACCCTAATCCAAAAAATAATTGAACCCGTTTGACTTTAAATTTTTGAGTCAATTTCGAAGTTTCTGACTTAATCATGGACCGCAATGTTCACCAATAGACTCCTCGGGCCCATATTTATCGATGGTACAATTTTCATCACTTTCCATTTTGGACCCCCAGAGACAATTTTTTCGTGACTATAATCTCTGGTTTCGGCCATTTCCGCGGTGTTCCGAAGCCCGATTGAGATTTATCATCACTTTGCTACGAGACATTCTCACATCAATATAGGCCTACACATGGTGGTACTTCCCCCGAAAACACCTTTTATGACCCATTTTCGGTGTGTTCCTTCCAAGTCGAACACGTGCCCGGGACTGCCTAATACAACTTTTGCGACCCAGTTATGGACTGCAATGGACTTCAATTGCCTCCTCACGCCCATATTTATCGATGATACCATTTTCATCAATTTCCATTTTGGACCTAATGGGACTATTTTTCATGACTTATAGGATTCCATTTCGGCCATTTTCATGGGGGTTGCGAGCGCGGTGGAGATTTGTCCCCAAGTCGCTCGGGAACATTCCTAAATAAATGTAAGCCCTACCCATGGCGGCATTTCCTCTCGAAAACAACTTTTTTGCCAGTTTTTCGCGATTTTTTTTTCAATTTGGACACGTGCCAGGACCACTAAATTTGGCATTTTTTGACCCAATCATGGACCAAAATGGACTCCAATAGCCTCCTCAAGCCCATATTTATGTACCATCTTCACTTTTTATTTCGGAAACCTCGGGATCGTTTTTTATTGACTTATAAGTTTCGATTTCGGCCATTTTCAAGGCGTCCCGGGCTCGGTGGAGATTTGTCCCCCAGCAAGGGGGTATTCCCATATCAATATAAGCCGCACCCATTGCGGTACTTACCCCGAATACCTTTTATGTTCCATATTGGGTGTTTTCCTTCCAAGTTCGATACGTGTCCAAGGCCACCATATACGACGTTTCGGACCCAATCATGGAGTGCAATGGACTCCTCGGGCCGTTATCGATGGTGCCATTTTCATCACTTTTAATTTCGGTCCCCATGAGACCATTCTTTCGTGACTCAAAGGCTTCGGTTTCGGCCATTTCCAAAGGGGTCGCAAGCACCGTGGTCCGAGTTGCTAGGGAACATTCCCGCATCAATATAAGCCCCACACATGGCGGTACTTCCCCCTTAAAACACCTTTTATGACCCGTTTCTGACGCATTTCTTTCAACACGTACCCGAACCACCAAATACAAGTTTCCGAGAGACCCATCATGGACCGCAATGGACTCCAACGACGTTCTCGGGCCCATATTTATCGATGGTACCATCTTCATCAATTTTTATTTCAGAACCCAAGACCATTTTCTCATGACTTATAGGTTTCGTTTCGGCCATCTCTTAGGCGCCCGGGGCCGGTAGAGATTTGTCCCCTAGTGGCTAGGGGGTATTTCCACATCAATATAAGCCGCACCTCATGGCGGTACTTCCCCCGAAAACACCTTTTGCGCCCTGTTTTGGGTGTTTTTCTTCAAGTCCGACATGCCCAAGGCCACTATATACGACGTTTCCGACCAAACCATGGACCGCAATGGATTCCAATAGCCTCCTCGAGCCCATATTTATCAGTGCTACCATTTTCATCAATTTTTATTTTGGACACCCGAGACAGTTTTTCTATGACTCAAAGCCTTGGGTTTCGACTATAATCTTGGGGGGGGGGGGGTCCCGGGTTCGGTGTAGATTTGTCCCTCAGTTTAGGGAACATTCCTACATCAATATAAGCTCCACCCATGGCGATACGTTTTAGGGCTCGTTTTCGGCGTTTCCTTTAAATTCCGTCACGTGACCAAACCACCAAATACAACGTTTGCGATCCAATCATGGACCGCAATAGGCTCCAATGGACTCCTCGAGCCCATATTTATCGACGTTACGAGCACTTTTCATTTTGGACCCCACGGGACCGTTTCTTCATGACTTATAGGCTTCATTTTCGGCCATTTTGGAGGTGTCCTTGGGCTCGGTGAGATTTGCCCCCTAGTGGCTAGGAGGTATTCCCACATCAATATAAGCCCTAGCCATACTGTTACTTCCTCGCGAAAACACCTTTTTATGGCCCATTTTTAGCGTATCTCTTTAAATTCCGACACGTGCGTGAACCACCTTATACGACGTTTCCGGCCTAATTATGGATCACAATGGACTCCTCGGGCCCATATTAATCGATGGAACCATTTTCATCATTTTATATTTCGGATCCCCAAGACTCTTTTCTCGTGACTTTTAGGCTTAAGTTTCGGCCATTTCTGAGGCGTCTTGTGCTTGGTGGAGATTTGTCCCTTAAGGGGGTATTCTCACATCAATATAAGCCCCATCCATAGTGGTACTTCCCCCGGCGTTTTCCTTCGAAGTCCGACATGTGTCCAAGACCACCATATACGATGTTTCGAACCCAATCATGGACCGTAATGGACTCTTCGGGCCCATATTTATCGATGGTGCCATTTTCATCACTTTTAATTTCGAACCCCACGAGACCCTTTTTTCGTGACTTATAGGCTTCCAATTCGGCCATTTCCAAAAGGGTCGCGAGCGTGGTGGTCCGAGTCGCTAGGGAACATTCCCACATCAATATAAGCCCCACCCATGGCGGTATTTCTCCCCGAAAACACCTTTTATGGCTCATTTTCAACGTATTTCTTTCAATTCCGACACGCAGCTGAACCACCAAATACGACGTTTCCGACCCCATCATGGACCGCTATGGACTCCAATGGCCTCCTCGAGGCCATATTTATCAATGGTAACATCTTCATCACTTTTTATTTCCGAACCCCCACGACCATTTTTTCATGACTTATAGGCTTCGTTTCGGCCATGTCCAAGGCGTCTCGGGCTCGGTGGAGATTTGTCCCCTAATGGCTAGGGAGTATTTTCACATCAATATAAGCCGCATCCATGGCGTTACTTCTCCCCGGAAACACCTTATACGAATGGGCGTTAACACATGCCTAAGGCCGCCATATACGACGTTTCCGACCCAATCATGGACCTCAATGGACTCTAATAGCCTCCTCGGGTTCATGTTGATCGATGGTACCATTTTCATCAATTTTTATTTTGGATCCCTGGGACCTTTTTTTCGTGACTCAAAGCTTTCCGTTTCGACTATTTTCGTGGAAGGGGGGTCTCGGTGCCGTATAGATTTGTCCCCTTGTCTTTAGACAAAATTCCTACATCAATATAAGCCCCATCCATGGCGGTACGTTTTATGGCCCGTTTTCGGCATATTCCTTTAAATTGCGTCACGTGCCCGAACCACCAAATACAACATTTGCGACCCAATCAGGGACTGCAATGGACTCCTCGGGCCCATATTTATCAATGATACCATTTTCAACACTTATAATTTTGGACCCCACGGGTCCATTTTTTCATGACTTATAGGCTTCGGTTTCGGCCATTTTCGAGGCATCCGGGGCTCGATGAGATTTGGCCCCTAGTGGCTAGGAAGTATTCCCACATCAATATAAGCCCTAACCATAGCGTTAATCCCCCCCAAAAGCACCTTTTATGGATTGTTTTTGGCGTATTTCTCTAAATTCCCCGAACCAGCGAATACGACGTACCTAATTATGGATCGCAATGGTGTCCAATGGCCTCCTCTCGCCCATATTTATCAATAGTACCATTTTCATCATTTTTTATTTCGTACCCTTTGGGACCGTTTTTTTATGACTTATAGGCTTTGGTTTTGCGATTTTCGAGGCGTACTAGTGCTGTGTAGATTTGTCACCTAGTGGCTTAGAGGTATTCCCACATCAATATAAGCCCCACCCATGGCGGTACTTCCCCTCGGAATTAACTTTTACGGCCCATTTTGAGCGTTTTCCTTCCAAGTCCGACATGTGTCCAAGACCACAATATACGACGTTTTCGACCCAACCATGGACCGCAATGGACCTCAATGGAGTCCAATGGACTCCTCTTTCCCATATTTATTGATGTTGTCATTTTCATTACTTTTCATTTCGGACCCTATGAGACCGTTTTTTTGGTGACTTATAGGCTTCCATTTCGGCCATTTCCATGGACCGCGAGCCCGGTGGAGATTTGTCCCCGAGGGAACATTCCCACATTAATTTAAGCCCCACCGACGATGAGACTTTCCCTCGAAAACACCTTTTATGGCCCATTTTTGGCATGTTTCTTTCAATTCAGCTTGAGCACCAAATACGACGTTTCCGACCCAATCATGGACACAAATGGACTCCTATGGCCTACTCGAGCCCTTATTTATTGATTATACCATCTTCTTTACTTTTTATTTTGGAACCCTCGGTCTGTTTTTTCGTAACTTATAGGCCTCGGTTTCAAGATTTTCGGAGGCGTCCACGCTCGGTGGAGATTTTTTCCCTTGTGGCTAGGGGATATTCCCATATCAATATAAGCCGCACCAATTGCGGTACTTCCACCCGGAAACACCTTTTACGTTCTGTTGTGGGGGTTTTTCTTCCAAGTCCAACACGTGTCCAGATCACCATATACGACGTTTTCGACCCAATCATGGACCGAAATGGACTCCATTGGCGTCATAGCGCTCATATTTATCAATGGAACTATTTTCATCACTTTTCATTTTGGACCAACGGAGGCTATTTTTTCACGACTTATAGGCTCCATTTTCGGCCATTTAGCCATTTCAGTGTGTCTTGGGGCTCGATGGAGATTTGTTCTCCAGTCGCTAGGAGACATTCCTACATCAATATAAGCTCCACTCATGGTTGTATTTCACCTCGAAAACAACGTTGTGTTTTCTTCCGAGTGCGACACGTGATTGAAACCACCATATACAACGTGTCCGTCCTAATCATTGACCGCAATAGACTCCAATGGCCTCCTCGGGCCCATATTTATCGATTGTACCATTTTCATCACTTTTCATTTGAGACTCCCCGCGCCTCTTTTCTTGTGACTTATAACCTTTGGTTTCGGCTATTTTCGGGGCGTCGCGGAACCCGGTGGAAATTTGTCTCCGAGTCGCCAGGGGACATTCCCACATTTATGTAAGCCTCACCCATAGCATTACTTCTCTTCATAAACCTTTTTCGGTTGTTTTCGCAGTTTTCCTTCCAAGTCCGACATGTGTCCGGGACCACCATATACGACGTTAATGGACTCTAATGGCCTCCTTGGGCCCATGTTTATCGCTGGTACCATTTACATCACTTTTCATTGAGGACTGTTTTTTCGTGGCTTATAGCTTTCAATTTCGGCCATTTTTGCGACGTCCCGGGCTTGGTGGAGCTTTGTCTCCTCGTCACTAGGGGACATTCCCACATTAATATATGCTCCACCCATGGTGGTATTTACCCCAGGAAACACCTTTTTTTTTTTTGGGTGTTTTCCTTCCAAGTTCGGCACATGCCCAGGACCAGCATATACGACGTTTCCGACCCAGTTATGGTCCGCAATGGACTCCAATGGCCTCTTTCGGTCTATATTTATCGATGGTACCATTTTCATCACTTGTCATTTCGGACCTCACGGGACCGTTTTTTCATGACTTATAGCCTTCGCTTGTGGCCAATTCTTGGGCGTCCCGAAGCGCGGTGGATATTTGTCCATTAGTCGTTAAGGAACATTCCCACATCAATTTAAGACCCTTATATGGTGGTAATTCACCCACGAAACACCTTTTACGGCCCATTTTCGGCATTTTGTTTCAGAGTACATCACGTACCCAAGATCACCATATACGATATTTCCGACCTAATCATCGACCGCAATGGACTCCAGTAGCCTCATTGGGGCCATATTTGTCAATGTTACCATTTCCATCACTTTTTATTTTGGACTCCCGTGATTGTTTTTTCGTGACTTATAGCCTACGATTTTGGGTATTTCCGAGGCGTCCGTGGCTGGTGGAGAATCACCTTCTTATCTCTAGGGGATGTTCCCACATGTGAATAAGTCTTGTCCATGGCATACTCCCCCCCGAAAACACCTTTCACGGCCTCAGCCTTCTCAATTATTTTTGTCAATCAAGCTCAACTTTAGTGTGAATTCTTGCGGACTAAAAATTTTGGCTTTATTTTTTGTAGCTNNNATGTGGCCATGGACTTCCTGGGATCTTTGCGTGTCTCAAGGTGATTATGTGATTTTCCATTTCAGAAAGTGTTTTGCCCCTCTCATCTTCACTGTCAGCTTGATAAAATATATTTTTGTTGTGTCAGGGTGCAGATGCTGTGCATTTTCAGGACTTCAATGCTGAGGTCTTACGATGTCTTACTATTCCAAATGTTAATGCCAATCTACCTTTAGAAAATAGTGTTTCTGATGGGGACAAAACTCGCTACTTTTCTGGTGATTGGAGCGGAATGGATGTCATTCTTCCGTATGCTCTCGGTGATAGCAAGGGTGCTGCAGAATCTGATTATGGTAAAGTGCCTGGATATGATCTCATTTTGATGGCTGAAACAGTTTATTCCATCTCGACTCTACAGAACCTTTACAGACTTATCAAAAAGGTATTTTGCCAGAGTTATTTGAATTAGGCATTTTGTTACAGTCTTAATAGATTTTTGTTAGAGAATAAATATAGCGTGTACCTCGCAGTGCATTAGCTGTCCTCATGGTGTCGTGTACATGGCTGCAAAGAAGCATTATTTTGGAGTAGGTGGGGGATCAAGGCGATTCTTGTCTATCGTGGAGAAAGATGGTATGTTGTGGCTTAACCATACTGTCTGTTATCGAAGCACAACGCGGATGTGGTTTGTACTTTGCTGTCTTTAATATAATAAACTGTCTCTTAGTGTTCATGGTGGTTTCACATTAATCTGGGGCGTCATTAGAACATAAGACCAATATATTTCTGTAAATTTATGGTTGTTTAAGATGTATTACGTAGGTATAAGATTAAGGGTCTCTGTTACTTAATTTCTTCCTCTTGTGCTGTGTGTCTAGGCATGATGGAACCCAGCCTAATTGCTGAAGTAGCAGATGGCTCATCAAATGTTAGAGAGGTTTGGAAGCTGTCATGCAAGTAAATGCAAAGTCCAAACATTTCTGTGCTCCTATCGGAGGGAGCTCTAAGAATTATGGAACTGAACATGGAAAAGCTTAGAGGGCCATGTGGTGTAGGAACATGTCATGGATGATTTTTATCATCAAATTGTATACCTTGTACCAATGTTTGATTTAGTGGAGGGCCCTCCATTTCTTTCTAATGCAAATGTTGCTCTTAACTTCATTTTGGGGTATGCCAAATCAGGCAGGCAATTTCTTTTCAGTAGAATTTACTTTTCCATACATCCGGAAAATAGGAAGAAGTTCCTTTGGTCAGGAACTACTTACGTTCCAAATCAAATGTATGTATTATACTATGAGGCTACGTTTGCGATCTGACATCAAGTCATTGTCTTTACTTCATAGTCCTGTAAGAGAAACAATCGTGTGGATTTTGAACTGTTTGAATGCACGAAGCATGCTGAAGTTGTGGGGGGAACATATAGCAGGAACAATGGAAAATGAAGCAGGTGGGCAGCAAAAACTATCATACATTTCTGCATAACACTGGCTTTTCTCCCTTGCATCAAATACATGAGACCAGGGGCTATGAATCAGTTCTACTACAACGGTAGTACTTGGAGCAGCCTCGGTGATACGGGTTGGCTGAAGGAGGGATACAATCTGCGTTATTGGAATATGCCTGACCTCGAGGCCCACCGCTGCAGGCTGGCTGATCTCTGCTCAGAGCACCTATAGAGATGTACTTCCTCTGTTCGGCAAGCCTCCGGGCAGTTTCTGACCCCATCAACATCTCACCCTCTTCTTGGCATTCCGCTATCGACCCGTTACACTCCAGGTGAGTACTTGTCTTCTTTTTAATCATAGCATGCCCTTGAATTGAGAGGCAGAGGATAACAAGGAAGAGAATTATGTGTTCCATATTTGTTTCCCTTTCTCATCTGTTGCTTGTCTTCCTATTTCCTCTTTGAGGCCACTATATAAGTGTCTTGGTCAATTTTTCTATACTAAAGGTGATTTAGTGGAGTGTGGAAAGTCACTTTAGGTAGGGAAGGTTTTGATGGAGCGCACTCCACCTACTGCATCTGATCACACAGACCACATTGGGTTTTGCACTTGATTATTTTTGTCAAATAGTATGCGTAGTATTACAATAAGATTAGCTATATGGCTTGTTTTGACTTTTAAATCGGCATATGGGCCGGTTTCTGGTAGGCTTGCTGTCAGCTTATGTCCGGAACTTTCGAATGAGCGTGAGCGAAATTTCTTTCTTCTCCTGTCAGGTTTTGTGGCCGGTGGGGGGTCGAAATAATTTTCTTCATCAGCTTTTTATCGTAATTTGAGTTAATTTTTACTTACATCATGTATTCCATGTCAGTTGTGAACACAAACTTTATGATTTAATATGTACATCAAAGTTTTCCTTAGTGTTTACAAGGTAGGCACTAAAGAAGCCATCATGAACTTTAGAGTATTTGCTTAGCTAGGGACAAAAGAAACCATCATGAACTACAACATCACACTAATACACCCATACACAGACACTGTAGGTGTAGAGTATTTCAGGTGCGCTATTGCACGGCTGTGTTTTATTTGTTTAAATTATACTAGCTACACACATGTGCGCGCGTGAAGACACACACAAAACAAACATGTTGAGATCTAGGAGCAGCCTTGGACACGATCGGAAGCCTTTATCGTGTTTTCCTCAATTTTCTTTTCATCGACAATTATTGCACTTTTGGTTTCGAGGGCGCCTCCATTTGTTGGCTTGTCGAGGGAGACGTGAAGAACGGGGCTGGTCATGCTTCAAGACACCATAGCCGATGTACTTATTTCCCTGGAAAGCTCTGACATCCAGTGTTGCCATGTCATTGTGTGACTCTTGATTGTCTGAATCTTCATAAAATTGGGTGTTGTTGTGGTGATGGTGGTCGTAATCTTGGTTTGCGTAAGGCCAATGGAACTGATAGTGCTCCATAGTCTTTATATTTGGTTAAAGGATGGAGTTTCAATTGAGAACTTCTAGTTGATAATCTGAGACTTGGCCTACAAATTTGTAGGTAGTTACAGGTTCTTAAAGGTGCACAGTTGTAGACACACTGAATATATTCCCCCCTAACATTCGGATTTGTGGATAAGATTAGTTCCAGGCATCTCAGTGCTTTCTTAGTTACAAGAATATATTGCAAGACTATCCAACTTCTTTTAATCTAGGGACTAGGGTTAAGTACAGTGGTAGACTTTTTAAAGAGGAAAATAAGGATAATAGACTAATTTACTGATTTATTCCATTTGGAAAGATGCATATCTTATTCTTTAACATCTGATTGTACTCCTTCCATTTGGCTATATCCGTTCTTGTAGTGCTATTGGTAATATGACAGATCCTTTTAGACAGTTGGGGCAATTGCATGAACCCTTGAAAGTAATGGAGAATAGACTAAACACTAATACTAGGTGATCATACCTGATTCGTCTTCAAGTGGTAATATTTTTTTTTTTTTTTTTTTTTTTTTTTTTTTTTTTTTTTTTTTTTTTTTTTTTTTTTTTTTTTTTTTTTTTTTTT
>ONZA01003905.1:15947-28340 GCA_900322205.1 Kewa caespitosa
TCCATAACATCATGCAGCAATCACGAACGCAGAGCCAGTGGAGCCAGCGCCAAGCAGTGCCAATACAATATACAATAAGAAAACGGAAGACTGAACCTAAAACTTAATGAACCCAGTAACTCTATCTCAACCCCGAGGTCAACATATCTTTGGTTGGCCATTGGAATATAATACTTACAGTACAAGTTTGATTTCGGAATAGCATTATCTCTCTGTATTCCACCCAGTTTTCCCAACAGGCCAGGTACACTAAACAAGCTCACAGCAGAGACGTTCACGTGAACTTTCAGTTTGTCCCTACATATTGGCTGTGCGGCCTGTATAGTTCACGTTGCTTCTAGAACAATTATAAATACTGTATACAGTATACTGTCGCCATTGCGAACAAGTAGTCCGTATTATGTATTCTCTAGTACAATCATCTCAATATTACTTTACAGAGAATTACTTCCCATAAAATTTATAAAAATAAGTTTGTAATCCCAAAGAATGAATAAAACTTCCATAACATGTACACCAAACAATCGAATAGTTTACAAAGTAGTACTTTTAATGAAGTTAGGAGAAAATGTATTCAAAATGAAGAGGTTCTTTTTTCTATGTGGAAGCGTTAATTTGTGTGAGTTGATGTTCTGAATTGGTCGTTTAGATAGTAACTTTTAGTGGACTACTACTCTTACGGCCAATTAATTTTAGGATAGAACCTCTCTATGAGTTGTATGTTAGTGACCTTTAGGTTTCCTCTTGCCTTCCTTGGAGTTACCTCATAGTTGTTACATGTCATCCCCATAGAAACCTTTTAACATACACCCCCACACTTGCATTTCTAATTTTTGAAAAAGAAAATAATTTAAAGATCCTACATTAACTCAAAAAAAAGGGTTATAAAGAGTAAGTAAGGTACTCCTCTAAGGTAGGATATAAATTGTCGACTCTATTAAGTGATAGTCGACAGTTCTTGGTGTTACCTCCCCTATCAGAAAGAAAGGAAATCTAAGTTATCAACTCCATGACTGACGGTTTAAAATTTTGAAGGAGATTTTTCGAATATTATGATTTGGCAAAATTACTACAGCATCTACGGTGATAATCAATGTTTTGAAAACCGGACTGGACATTGAACCGGCCTTCTTACCGGTTCGATGGTTCAACTGGTTCAACCGGTTCGACCGGCACTAAAAACCGGTAAAAACCAGATTTTTTTAAATTTTTTTTAAATTTTTTAAAATTAAAATTAAAATTTTTCAAAAAAAAAAGGTCAAAAACCGGTCAAAACCGGCGGGTTTGACCAAAGCGGTTTTTTGGACTTGACCGAATCGGTCGGCTGACCGGTTCCTAGTTCAACCGGTTCAACCGGCCGGTCCGGTCCGGTTTTCAAAACACTGGTGATAATAAGCCATCAATAGCCCCTAAACACATAATTTCACCACAAGATATGAGGAATAAGAACCATACCCCGAGATTGCTAGACAAAATTGTGGAACAAAATTGTGAGGATGGGTTTTGTACGTCTCATGTGTTAGGGAGGAGGCAGAGAATGAGTACAAACAAGACAATGAAAATGAAATGTTGACCCTCTCATGTCTCAATCAGCCGAGCTTTGCTAATATTTAGTACGTGGTTTTGGACTCAAAATTTGTGATACTACTCATTGGAAGTAGCGATATATCTTCAAAGTTAGTGGTACATGAGTCAAAGTAGTAGATTATAATTTATGAAAATGTGCATTCTTACTACTATAGTAGATAGACCAAACAGACAAGGAGAAAGTCCTACAGGGTTCGTAGCGAGATTTTTGCAATGTGCATCGAGTCACACCTGAATTGGATGAAATTTATAGTTATATAAGTCATAGAACAATAATATCATAGGAGTTAACCATACCAAAATTTGAAAGTGTCATTAGCGAAAATTTTGGACCCCAAGAAGTTAAACGACTACGAATCGAGCAAGGTGACACTCAAGTTCGACTCGCTCAATAATCACCCCTAATCAGTGATTCACCATACCGAAGTGTGATAAGGATTTGCATTGGCGGATCCGGAAGAAATTTTTATTGGGAGCAGAAAAATTATAAATTATATATTTACAATTTTTATCACTAAAAAAAGAGCATATTTTTTTTTAAAGCCTCCATTTTAACATTTTTTTAAAAACTCATTATATGCTAAAAAGAATACTCATAGGGCATATATTGAATCCGAAGCTCTATACTTCGATAAACTACGCCAAAAATCTTATTGGCTGGCTGGTGACCCCGACTCTTTACACTAGATCCGCCCCCTGAGGATTTGTCTCGAAATTTAATGTTACCAGTAGTAAGTTGCACCAGTATAATCTGGACCCATATCTGGGCCTTCCTGAATCCTAATTCCAGGCCCAGGCCCATCAACACACTCCCGCCAAAAAACAAACAATTACCCGCCAAATTCATAACCTTTTTCCCGCCAACAACTCCTATTAATACCCACTTTCCCGCTAATAACTACCTCCTTTCGTCTTTCTCTCTCTAAACCCCCCTCTCTCTCTCTACGATGGAATCCAACCCGAACCCGACCTCGAGGAAGCGAAAGCATGGCGGGAAGAACCCGAATCCGAACCCGCTCTCGGGGGTATTCACACGGAGCAAGTCCCAGAGGCTGCACCACTGCTCTCGATCGGGCCGGGTGCGGCTCGATCCCCCGGTACGCAAGACCCGGAAGTTTACGCCTCCACCGCCTTCGGTGCCTGCTCCTCCGCAACCGGTATCGGTAAATGGCTCGAAGATGCACATTGGTGGTGAGAGAAAAGTGAAGGGTTTCGACGAGGTGCCGGTGTCGTATATCTCGATCAAGGATCTTAGGGCTAGGCGGGTTTTCTCGAGGCCGGTTAAGGGTGGTGTTGGGTTGGATCAGATTGTTAAGAGCCCTAGTTTGATGGAGAAATGTGTTGGTTTGAATGGTGAGGGAAACCCTAATTTGATGGAGAAATGTGATTTAGGGATTGAGAGGAACCCTAGCTTGATGGTAAAATGTGATTCAAGGATTGGTTTGATGTGTGATGGAAACCCTAGTTTGGTGGGGAAATGTGATTCAGGTTTTGATTTGGAAGGTGAGGGAAACCATTATTTGATGGAGAAATGTGATTCAAGGGTTGAGATAAACCCTAATTTGTTAGGAAAGCGTGATTTAGGGGTTGACGGAAACCCTAATTTGACGGAGAAATGTGATCTAGGGGTTGAGAGAAACCCTAATTTGTTAGGGAAGTGTGATTTAGGGGTTGAGAGAAACCCTAATTTGGTGGATAAATGTGATTTGGGGGTTGATTTGGAAGGTGAGGGAAACCCTAATTTGTTAGGGAAGTGTGATTTAGGGGTGGAGAGAAACCCTAATTTGGTGGGAAAATGTGATTTAGGGGTTGATTTGGAAGGTAAGGTAAACCCTAATTTGTCTGATAAATGTGATTTAGGGGTTGGATTGAAGCAAATGGGATCAACCGATAGAGGAGAGATACCGGAAGGCGAAAAGGCGGAGAGTTTCGATGTGGGATTAGCTGCAAAGAGACCAGTACCGAGTGATATGAGCCCTAGAATGAGTAGTGAAGATTTGAAGGGTGGAAAGAATGGGGGTCATATTGTTGGGGAAAATGTGCAGACAACACCCCCAGATGCTGTGATTTCGGTTCGTGATCAGGTGAAGAGGTCGTCGCCTCCGAAGCGAATTAGTCCTAGCAAAGTTGGGTGTACCGAGGGGAAGAAGAGTTTATTGAATACGAAGAGGAATTCGGTATGATCATGCTGCATCCTTATAATACTGATTGTTGCTCATGTTTGCTTGATAATTGCCTAGGATTAGTCTTTTGCTTGCAAAACATTTTATTTGTATTATGTGTTATGCGGAATTTTTGTTGAATGAAATTTTGGTGTGGTGTAAATCATGCATTAGGGTCTGAAACCGTGCTCGAGATCGAGGGTCTTTAAGGCTATGAATTCCTTCAGCTACAGGAGGTTGCTCCCTTTTCTGATGGACTTAGAAAAGGATACATCACGTAACTCTCTTGTACCATTTCTTGTTGCTTTGTCTAATTGTGAAGTAATTAGGTTGGTACTGAGTAGCTTTGTGTTTTACTGTTTTACCTAGGTCCTGTGAAACTAGACCCAGGCCAGAAAACTGAGAACAATGTTGAAGGGAAGCCTTTGGTGTCAACCGAACAAGAGAGCCTTTCTGATGGCCCTAAGTCGGATGAAAAAATAGTGACTAGTTTGTTAAGAGCCACTATCCCTGATGTGAACACTGACGGCAATGTAGAGGAGAAGGATTGTTCGGTTCCTGAAGCTGCTGATCCTAGTGATCCTCCAACTACTCTGCAGATCCCGAGTGATTGTTCTCTCGATACCAGTCAAGTTAATTTAGTGTCCAATGGAAACCAAGTTGTGACCCCTATATCAGATGATCCTGCAAATGGAGGATCACCACAAAGAGAGCCGGTTTCTTCAGATACTGTAGAGAAGTTGGGAAATGTTAGCCCGAATGTTGAATCTGGTCTTGCACCTTTGTCGATTATCCCGAAAGAAAGTCCTGATTCATCAATAAAAGATGCCATTCTCGAAGCTTCATGCCGTCTGTCTCTTTATGCTCACGGAGACTGCAGAACAGAAAACATAGAATTCGAAACAGAGAATGCGATTAGTCTGTATCACAACTCCTCCAAACTAGAAGCTTCTGTTTCTCCAAGTGTACCTATCAGTGGTCTAGCGAAAGGGATCCTCAAGAGAAACCCCCGTGGATGCAGAGGGATCTGCAACTGCTTGAATTGTGCTACGTTCCGTCTCAATGCAGAGAAAGCATTCGAATTCTCTAGGAATCAACTGCTTGATGCTGAAGAGCTTGCCCTGGGCTTGATTAAGGAAGTATCAAATTTGCGCTGTATGTTAGAAAAATCTGTGAATGAAGCCGACAGTAATGCCATTATCCCAGTTAATCAGGTATTTCAGATTCAACCTTTTAATTTTCTTTACACTAGGTGTCTGATCTTTAGACTGGGAGTTGATATCTTATCATGGTTCTTCCAATTACTATTCCCCCTGATAAATTTCCTTCTAGGTGTTTCGTAATAGTATCTTGGACCATTAGTTGAGGTGCATGGAATTGCATACAAATAATAATG
The DNA here is from genome assembly GCA_900322205.1 of Kewa caespitosa. Classification (NCBI taxonomy): domain Eukaryota; kingdom Viridiplantae; phylum Streptophyta; class Magnoliopsida; order Caryophyllales; family Kewaceae; genus Kewa; species Kewa caespitosa. The sequence goes on from ONZA01003905.1 coordinate 21,093, forward strand.
TGCTTAAATGCATCTGGTACTCTCTTCATCCATAAAGCAAGCAAAACAAGCTTCATTGTTGATTCACAGAGGTGAATGTATGGATTTGGCTTTCGTCGTAAAGATACAATTGCACGAGTTATGTCGGATAAAATGCAACAGTAAAAGTGGCTTAACCATACTGCTCATCTGTCTTAATTGCAATTACTGAGTTCTTGCATATCCCAAGTGATACTGTGGTTTTTAAAATAGTATACTTGCATAGGGTTTCTGTTCATAGTTGAGAAATGGATTAGAGGATTCTTATTCAGTTGCTTGTTTTCCACATAAAGGTCTATAGGACTGCTTGTTGAGAAACTTAATTAGTGAGATTTTGCTCAAAGATGAAGACATCAGTTTCCAATTGTAGATACTCTTTATAACATTCTCATATTGGTTCTACTGGCTGTGCAGGTGCAGGAAGCCTGCAGAAGAGCTTCCAATGTGGAAGTTGCAGCAAAGCATCACTTAAGCCAAATGAACGAAGATCTTCACGTTCATTGCCGGAACAAGGTATGTATATTTCCTTATTAAACAGTCCTTAAAACCAGCTTTGCTATATCAACTCAGCTCTAATTACTTTATCTCCCAACAGCCCTTGCAGCGTCCAACGGTGAACTTCTCCGGTTGTGTCGAGGAAAAGCTTATAAGCAAGCAATTTGACGAAAACGCCTCCCCTACAAAAATGGGTCTCTGAATGCTAATATTGCTGTCAGATGATTACATTAAGGCCATGCTCGGGGTTTCCTTGTAGATTTTCCCCTATTTTTGTTGGCTTTGCCCTTTTGATGATATGTATACAGTACATCTCTTGTGATTGGAGGTGCTTGCACTTTCGATGCTGTCGGTGAAATGTGGTTCTCTAGTATCTTTCGATCAGACTTGTATCTCTTGAAACTTAAAAGTCATACATTTGCTTCTGTTCAGAATGCTCAACTGCTGTTATGTGAAATGAAATATATATATTGTGGTGATAAACAACAGTGAAATTGAAATATTTTGTCTAGAATTCTTCCTTCTTAGGTTCTTGCTGATTATAATGTTGCAGACATAACATTCTAAACCTATTTCGGTGGCAATAGATTTGTGCTGTCCGGTGAAGATGTTGATTTTAACCATAAGCAATGTGGACACTAGACACACTACAGTTTCTGCTAATGTTCCAGTTTTAATTGTTTTGTGCCCATTGATTCTTAAACATGATGAATTTCAGCTTCACATAATTTATTATTTTGGTTAAAGGTGTATGTCCCCTTATTGCGGCAACGGTTGTGTTGCAGTGTCTCTACCCTGGCCTTTTATCAGTTTTTCCTATTGTCCGATGGAATTATAATAGCTATCCAATGTATGAGTCATGACTCATGCGACAATGTGATTAGTGACGAAATTCTTAATGCGTGTAATAAGTCCAGGAAAATGCAATTATACTAACCTTATTATCAGTCTCAGATGGCATCCTTATGCTTTGACGTTGCTTGATATAACGATGATGCAGGGGTTATGTTGTGTGGCTTAATCAGCATTCTGTTTATCTCAAATTAATTGTTGTCAGAGATAAAGATTGGGATATGATATTTGAAATACTTAGCATATACTAAATGGATAAATTATGAACATAGATGATAGTCTTAGAACTGGACAGATGGACCTTCCATATGAGGTAAAGGCATTCTTTGATCCCCTAGGAAAAGATAATGACACTCTGCTCCCACTAATACCATGCTTAATCATGTGAACATGTGTCATTAATCATGTCGCACCAAATTGCTTGAAGCATGTTCTAAAATGGTTCGAAAAGAAATTACTCCCATATTATGTGAACATCATTCTGTTGCTTAATGAAAGTACTAATAAGGTAAGATAGTATGTTTTACTAGACTGGTATTTAGTAGTAACGTTCTGGTGAATAATGATAGTGTCAACAGACAACTTAAGCAAACGATACTAACTAACAAGCTATGTAATACAAGAAAAGAACAAGGATAACTTGGAGTTTCAACTCGCTTATTTGCAGGGAAGTTCAGAGTTTTTGTTACCAGATTAGAATTTCTAGAAGATTGGAGCAGTGGAAATTAATGAGACAGGAACTAGAAGAGAAATGTGAGCCATAATTTATATAAAACCAATGAAACAAATGAATTTACTTGAAATATGAGGGGAAAGAATACAAATAATTAAGAATAAAGAATTTTCACTTGATAATACATGTTATTATCAGCAGGTCACTCAGAATCTTTATGGTATGGGTTGTTAACTTGCTTATCGAATGCTTAATCATATCCTTGAGTACTTGCATTCCTTGGGATAACCTTGAGAGAATCGTTTCGAATCCTGGCAGTAATCATAAACCATATGGTGTTTCTGAACCCATCTTAATCTCTTCCTTTCATTTGCGTCTAGATCTCGAGTCCTCCATGAGCCCTGTGTACTCTTCTCATTGGTTGATGTCGTCGACTGGTCAGTTACTGCATCAGTAACAGTGGTTGTAGGGACGGTAGCGCAAGAGGAGCCAGCGGTCCCCTCACAGGCGTCGATGTTGAAGTTCCGATAGTAGGCGGTGAAGGGGGCCTTAGACCAGTCGGTCTTTACACGCCCACCTTGGGTGGCCCAATCATCGGCATTCCAGAGGCTAGAGTAAATTCTCATGGGCTGGTCTGTTGGGAAAGGCACCCCAATGTTTTGACGATTCTTATGTACCCTAATGGGTATATTATCAACCAAGAACAGGATCTGTTTTGTGTTCCAAACAATAGAATATGTGTGGAAGTTTCTTGTAGGATCGAACCATAGTTGAAATTGTTGCTCCCTATCACCTCTTCCTTGGCTGAACACGTTGGTGTGGAGGGTGTAAGGCTGGCCACTCGCGTTGCCCAAGAACTCAAAGTCGATCTCATCGTGAGTATCTCCTTCAGAAGACAACTGCAATGACAAAGTATTGAGACTATCGATTAATAAACATCCTAATATCTAAGTCTAACCAAGTACTCGAATATGCTTGCATTGTACTAACATAATGCTAAAAAATTTGACTTACATAAAGAGTAGTAACAGTGCCAGCAGAGTCACCAGAGACAAGCTTCATTTGCATATCCACCCTTCCAAACAAGTATTCTCTTTTGGACCGGAAACCGGATCCTGAACCCTTGTCTAGGGAGAGGGAGAGGAGTTGGCCATCCTTACCAAATGTTCGTACCCTACTGTCCCCGAACGTCCTCTCGAACTCATCGTTGAAGTTGCCACCATAGGCACTAGAGCTAGCAATCATCAATACCACCACCATCACAAGAAACTTAAGCCCATTTCTAGAAACTACCATTTTCTTAGAAAGAAATCAAGAATGATAGATACTTTAGATAGGTAGATAGATAAATAGATAGTATGTTAATTGTAGTTCATATTTAGAAGGGCATACATGATACATATATATAGGTAGAAAGAACAGTAGATCACATGCATGGTAATGAGAGGGAAGGTGCCAATGTGAGTATGACTGTATGAGGGACGCGGAGCATAAGCTGGCTAATCATCATCATTAGCCAATACTTTGACTTGCATTATATTAAACATATTGTCTGTGGGTTTGACATTATATCCTATAATTGGGTCCCTTCTTATTTTGGTTGGCATTCTAATCCCACTAGTTTCATATGTGAACGTGTTTCGAGTATTGCATGTATTATCACCGAAAAGCTCTAATCATGTGAAACTAATTGTAGTTATGAGTTGAAAGTAGTCACAATGTATCGCGCCATTGAAAAGATGGAATGTGCAATTCATAATATACGGTAAAGGTTATCGAAAGACGAGGACATACTAAACAACCCTCGTGATTCATATCGACGTTGGCATGGAGAGGATGAACATTTGTGATATGATTTGATAATTATTACGTTTTGTATGTGGATTTGTCATTGAAGTTACTACTTATGACTTGCAATACTTGATTTCGTTAATACAGGAACCATTAAGTGAATGATTAGAATATATCATATGATAGATTTTGGACTATATCCACGTTTATGTGGCCTATTATAAATGGTACAGTAACTTACTCCACACAGACAAGTTGAGCTACATACTTCATAACATTAGATTCTTGAAATGTTAGAGCCTCTAGTGGTCTAGTGAACAATCACTAGGGATTTTATTGACCGACCTCGACGGGCATCTAAACCATGCAGTGTTCAGGATGTGGGAAGATCTTAATGTCCGTTTTCATGACAGTGTTAGGTTTTTAATCAACCACAACTAATAACGTACAAGAGGGGTCCCGAAGGTAGTAGAGTATGCTCAGTCAAACCACGTACGGTATATAATGAGTTTCATCTCCAAATCAATTTTATAGCTGAATCTGGAGTATTGTTCATTACAGAAAAATCATTAGAAGAAAGACACTCTAATAATATACTTGGGGGAGACAAAATCGAACTCGTGATCAAATGTACATTGGCACCTTAGTCTCAACCATTAAAGCAAGGCTCAAGACCTCAATGGCAGTCATTTATGATTCTAACCTCTTCACAACTATTTGATGAAGGTTATTTCCTACAATATTTTCCTAATCCTATAACCAGTATTGTCTCTAGGTTATAAACAATCAGAAAGTCATTCTCAACATGACACTAAACCCATATATTCTTCAACAGTTCAATACTATTGTGATCTAAATAATAGTCCTTTTATATGAACTTGCTGCCAGTTTGTCATGTGAGTTACGACCTTTTGCTAAGTGCATGGAATTATTTTACTGTGAATCTGTGATGCTTTTTGTTGAATTATTGACTGTTGACCTTATGATCGTTATGTCAGTTTTCATGGCAATGCTAGGAAAATAGCTTGGTGTCTTAGTTGTGCGCATTTGCAAAGAAAAATATTTGTCATTTAAATATTTAATGTCTTATGTTTACAAGTCCATTTGCAAAATGATTATAATACATCAATCAGTCGATTTAAGCATACAAAGAATTAAAGAATGAAGAATTTTCACTGAATAATACATAGCGTGATTTATATCGGAATGCTTAATCAAATCCTTGAATACTTGCATTCCTTAGGATAGCCTTGAGAAAACCTCTTTGAATCCTGGCAATAATCATAAACCATATGGTTCTTTTGAACCCATCTCAACCTCTTCCTTCCATTTGTGTCTAGCTCATGAGTCCTCCACGAGCCATGTGTACTCTTCTCACTGGTCGACGTCGAAGAATCAGTTTGTGCATTGGCAGTGGTCGTGGGGGCGGTAGCGCAAGAGGAGCCGGCGGTACCCTCACAGGCGTCGATGTTGAAGTTCCGGTAGTAGGCAGTGAAGGGGGCCTTAGACCAATCGGTCTTTACGCGTCCACCTTGGGTGGCCCAATCATCCGCGTTCCAGAGACTAGAGTAGATTCTCATGGGTTGGTTTGTAGGGAAAGGTACCCCAATGTTTTGATGGTTCTTGTGTACCCTTATTGGTATGTTATCAACCAAAAACATGATGTGTTTTGTGTTCCAAACAATAGAATATGTGTGGAAGTTTCTTGTAGGATCGAACCATAGTTGGAATTGTTGCTCCCTATCACCTTTTCCTTGGCTGAACACGTTGGTGTGTAGGGTGTAAGGCTGGCCACTTGCGTTGCCCAAGAACTCGAAGTCGATCTCGTCATGACTATCTCCTTCAGAAGACAACTGCAATGACAAAGTATTGGGACTATTGATTAGTGAACATCCAATATACATGTAGGTGTAGCCAAGTACTTGAACATGCTATAGCTTGCATTGTAAAGTACTAACATAAAACTCAATACTGTTGAACTTACATAAAGAGTAGTAACGGTGCCAGCAGAGTCACCAGAAACAAGCTTCATTTGCATATCCACCCTTCCAAACAAGTATTCTTTTTTGGACCGAAACCCGGACCCCGAACCCTTGTCTAGGGAGAGGGAGAGGAGTTGGCCATCCCTGCCAAACGTACGTACCCTACTGTCCCCGAATGTCCTCTCGAAGTCGTCGTTGAAGTTGCCACCATAGGCACTAGAGCTAGCAATCATCAATGCTACCATCACAAGGACCTTAAGCCCATTTCTTGATATTTCCATTTTCTCACAAAGGAAATGAATGAATGATTGAAAGAAAGGTTAATAGCAAGAATTAGTTGTAGTTTATGAAGATGGTTTAGAAGGGCATACATATATGATATGCTATATATATAGGTAGAAAGGATAGTAGATCACATGCATGGTAACGAGAGGGAAGGTGCCAATGTGATCAGTAGTATGAGAGACGCGGAGTACAAGCTGGCCCATCATCATCTATATTAGTCCGATACTTTGAGTTAAACTTGTATTATTACGTCCTAAAATAAACTTAAGGAATGGATTTTACACAGTCTCCAAGATGATACTGTGAATGCAAGTATTTATATAAAATATACAGAATAAAATTAATACAAATATGATATTTAGAAAATACATTTCAAATCAAGTTTAATGAATATACTTTGGAATCCTAACTCAATGTGTATTTTCATAAATCTAGTTAAAGTTTACAACGATTGACTTCTGAAAAGCGAACCTTATTATTCTAGGACCGAGGGAGTAATTTATTTTGTATATCTTATAATAGGGTCCATGACACCATTCTGATTTGGGTTGGCATTCCAATCCCACTAGTTTATATGCTTCATTATGTGAACGCGTCTTGAGTTTTGAATTAGCACCGAAAAGCTCCAATCATATGGAACTGGCTGTGCTCTGAACTCATGTGTTGAAAGTTCTCAATTGAACAAGATGGAATGGGCAAAGCCTTGTGGTAAAGCCCGTAAAGGTTATCCAAAGATAATATGATGGGAGGTGACTACCATATGCATGATGATTTCTTTTTTTATTTATTTTTTTCGGTTTTAACCACATGTTCACCTTATTTCATTAGGCCAAATCTAATCATGCTCGTACCGGGTTAGTCCATGAATGGGTAAAGTGCTCCCAACAAGTAATTTTTACAATCACAAAAATCGAACTCTCGACCTTACTTAAGTGATGAGAGTGTCAAACCACTCACACCAACCACTTGTTGGTGAATATCATAATGATTTGACAATATAGAACGGTAAGCCTTATGTATAAGGGAGTGTCCAGTTGCTTGTGCGAAAATTCTATTGAGTCCAAATATCCTAAAAATACACCAAAAATCGATTGTTATATAAATCACGAAAAGAGGGGTAATCTTCCTCGCTCTCCCAACTTTGTCGAGCCA